>CM042314.1:1783260-1785760 GCA_023566125.1 Zingel zingel | reverse complement strand
GGTAATTTTTTGCAAATTCCCGTAATTTTTGCAAATTCCCGTAATTTTTTGCAAATTCCCGTAATTTTTGCAAGTTCCCGTAATTTTTGCAAATTCCCGTAATTTTTGCAAGTTCCCGTAATTTTTGCAAGTTCCCGTAATTTTTTGCACGTTCCCGTAATTTTTGCAAATTCTGGTAATTTTTTGCAAATTCCCGTAATTTTTGCAAATTCCCGTAATTTTTTGCAAATTCCCGTAATTTTTGCACGTTCCCGTAATTTTTGCAAATTCCCGTAATTTCATCTCATAAAATTGCATAAATATCCCGCATAATCAATCGCATTTGTAAGAAAACGTGCCGCATAATCACGGAGTTTTGCCCTCAACAATCACAAACAAACTAATTCCTGGTCGACCCTCGTGTTGTCCTGTCGACCGCGCAACTTTTTTGTTTTCGGGGGCAAAATTTCAACTTTTATACAACGTTTTGGACATCTTCTTCAACACTTTTGTCACTTTTTCCACCAACGTTTTTTTCTGCACCTTTTGACATCTTTGTGTGTTTCTTTCACAACATTTTTGTCAATTTTTTCAACGTTTTCTTATAAATAAAAAAATGTAAATGCTATGAAATTGAATATAACTTGTGAAGAGTGTTGTAGGGAGCCATCCACGTTATTTCTTTTGAAAATTTGGTTGAAAGAAACCCAAATTTCTGATATAAAAACTCTTATTACAGTACAAGTATATATCTAAGTATAGTACTCGTTACCTGCTCTGGTTGGGTTGGTTAGGTTTAGGCAAGAGGAGTGGGATTGGTTATGGCTAGGGTAAGGATGTCAGGGCGAGCCAATCAGGGATGAGCCTTCCCCTACCATCCTGCAAAAAAAACATTTGCATGTGCTTAAGATGGCACGGCTCGTGCTGTGACTTCTGGACTTTCTGTGATCCACTTCCAGCCGGCTCCAAACTGGGTCAGAGCGGAGCGCTGTGGACCGGGACCGCACACACAGAGCTGTCAATGAACGTGGCCCGAAACACGCTATTTATAGTCGGTAAAACAGGTCAGCTGCGCCCGGCACATGGCTGCTATCAACACACCACACATGAGTAATAAACAGGACAACAGAGAGAGATTCCTATCACCGTTACTGCTCACAACAAGCTGCAAAGTATACTGTTAACCGTTAGTTAGCGTTCACTAAAAGTTCTGTTGTTGCCGCTGACAGACTGAGATTATTATTCTAAGTGTCTGACAATATTATGGAAAGGATCCCTACAGAGATAGACCTTTTAGTTAAAGAGGAAGATCATTTTAGTTAAAGAGGAAGATCCTTTTAGTTAAAGAGGAAGATCCTTTTAGTTTAACATGGAACAGCCCCGAAATCACTATCACCAAACTCCACCAGACTCCATGTAAATAATCAGGACTTTTATCATCGTAAAACACACTTCATTCAAAGTGGACAGAAACTAAATAAAACTATCAAAAGCCATCTTGGTTCATCTTTCCACTGTTCCAACAATCACCACTCTGGTTCGGTTGAAATAAACTCTTAATTCACCCATTTATATGTGGAGATATGCTGGCTCTATATACGCTAAAAGTCCTGATTATTTACATGGAGTCTGGTGGAGATATGCTGGCTCTATACACGCTAAAAGTCCTGATTATTTACATGAAGTCTGGTGGAAATATGCTGGCTCTATACACGCTAAAAGTCCTGATTATTTACATGGAGTCTGGTGGAAATATGCTGGCTCTATACACGCTAAAAGTCCTGATTATTTACATGGAATCTGGTGGAAATATGCTGGCTCTATACACGCTAAAAGTCCTGATTATTTACATGGAGTCTGGTGGAAATATGCTGGCTCTATACACGCTAAAAGTCCTGATTATTTACATGGAGTCTGGTGGAAATATGCTGGCTCTATACACGCTAAAAGTCCTGATTATTTACATGGAGTCTGGTGTAGTTTGGTGATGGTGATTTCCGGACTGTTAATGTTAAACTAAAAGGATCTTCCTCTTTAACTAAAAGGTCTATCTCTGTAGGGATCCATCCCATAATGTTGTCACACACTCAGAACAATAATCTGAGTCTGTCTTTAAATCTTCTGCTGTATGCTTTTTGCTTGCGGTTGTTTCTGTCAAAACTTTTGGATTAAATCATGAAAACGAGAGAATGAATGTCTTGAGTTTAGACGAACGTGTGGATATACATACTTATTATTTCTGTTGGTTTTGTAGAAAAAGCTCCGTACATTATTCCACCTTAGAGCAGTGTGTGTGTTCGTTTTTCTTTCCAGCGATAACGTTGTGTGTTCGCTGTGTTCTGTGTCGCCCACGGGAGATTGTCCTGCTCTTTGTGTCCCGTAATCACGCCGAGCAGAGCGTCTGCATTCTTTCAGCGTCTCAGACTCACAGAAAGACTAGAGGGAGTTAAAGTATGCATACGCATCCACGTGTGTGTGAGAGAGAATGTCTGTGTGTGTGTGTGTGTGTGTGTGTGTGTGT
>CM042314.1:1758260-1760760 GCA_023566125.1 Zingel zingel | reverse complement strand
TTGTCGCCTTTTTCTCTCTTTTTTGTCGCGTTTTTTCTGTCTTTTTGTCGCCTTTTTCTCTCTTTTTTGTCGCCTTTTTCTGTCTTTTTTTGTCGCCTTTTTCTCTCTTTTTTGTCGCCTTTTTCCTCTCTTTTTTGTCGCCTTTTTCTCTCTCTTTTGTCGCCTTTTTCTCTCTTTTTTGTCGCCTTTTTCTCTCTTTTTTGTCGCGTTTTTCTGTCTTTTTTTGTCGCCTTTTTCTCTCTTTTTTTGTCGCCTTTTTCTCTCTTTTTTGTCGCGTTTTTTCTGTCTTTTTGTCGCCTTTTTCTCTCTTTTGTCGCCTTTTTCTGTCTTTTTTTGTCGCCTTTTTCTCTCTTTTTTGTCGCCTTTTTCTCTCTTTTTTGTCGCCTTTTTCTCTCTTTTTTGTCGCCTTTTTCTCTCTTTTTTGTGGCCTTTTTCTCTCTTTTTTGTCGCTTTTTTCTCTCTTTTTTTGTTGCCTTTTTCTCTCTCTTTTGTCGCCTTTTTCTGTCTTTTTTGTCGCCTTTTTTTGTCTTTTTGTCGCCTTTTTCTCTCTCTTTTGTCGCCTTTTTCTGTCTTTTTTGTCGCCTTTTTTTGTCTTTTTTGTCGCCTTTTTCTGTCTTTTTTGTCGCCTTTTTCTCTCTTTTTTATCACATTTTTCTCTTTTTTGTCGCCTTTTTCTGTCTTTTTTGTCGCCTTTTTCTCTCTTTTTTTGTCGCCTTTTTCTCTCTTTTTTGTCGCCTTTTTCTCTATTTTTTGTCACCTTTTTCATCGCATTTTTGTCTCTTTTTTTGTCGCCTTTTTTTGTCTTTTTTGTCGCCTTTTTCTGTCTTTTTTGTCGCCTTTTTCTCTCTTTTTTTGTCGCCTTTTTCTGTCTTTTTTGTCGCCTTTTTCTCTCTTTTTTGTCGCCTTTTTCTCTATTTTTTGTCACCTTTTTCATCGCATTTTTGTCTCTTTTTTTGTCGCCTTTTTTTGTCTTTTTTGTCGCCTTTTTCTGTCTTTTTTGTCGCCTTTTTCTCTCTTTTTTGTCGCCTTTTTCTGTCTTTTTTGTCGCCTTTTTCTCTCTTTTTTATCACATTTTTCTCTCTTTTTTGTCGCCTTTTTTTGAGTTTTTTGTCGCCTTTTTCTGTCTTTTTTGTCGCCTTTTTCTCTCTTTTTTTGTCGCCTTTTTCTCTCTTTTTTGTCGCCTTTTTCTCTATTTTTTGTCACCTTTTTCATCGCATTTTTGTCTCTTTTTTTGTCGCCTTTTTTTGTCTTTTTTGTCGCCTTTTTCTCTCTTTTTTGTCGCCTTTTTCTGTCTTTTTTGTCGCCTTTTTCTCTCTTTTTTATCACATTTTTCTCTCTTTTTTGTCGCCTTTTTTTGAGTTTTTTGTCGCCTTTTTCTGTCTTTTTGTCGCCTTTTTTTGAGTATTTTCTCGCCTTTTCTGTCTTTTTCCCGCACCTCTCTGTCGTCTCATGCAGTTCTTTCTTCGTGCCTCGGTGACGCTTTTCTCGATGTTTTTGTCACTTTTTTTGCGTTTTTATTTTTTCCGTCGCCAACTGTTGTGTTTTTGGCAGCGTGTTCGTTGGGTTTTAGAGGAACACGTTTCACAGCACGCTGTCGCCACGTCGCCGTTGAAAAGACACAGAAATAATGATCCTGTTTACAACGCTCGGAACAATACCCACAATGCTTTGTTTCCCCTCAGCTGCAGAAGGAGAAAGAAAAAGGCCGGCGAGATTTTTTATTTTTCTGTCTGACATCATCTTCGGTCAGGGCTTCACGAGTCGTCGCCGCCATTGTTAAATGATCATTACCACGGTTCGTCAGGGACGCACACACACACACACACACACACACACACACACACACACAGACACACACACACACACACACACACACACACACACACACACACACACACACACACACAGACACACACACACACACACACACACATACACACACACACACACACACACACACACAGACACACACACACACACACACACACACATACACACACACACACACACACACACAGACACACACACACACACACACACACACACACACAGACACACACACACACACACACACACACACACACACACACACACACAGACACACACACACACACACACACACACACACAGACACAGACACACACACACACACACACACACACACACACACACACACAGACAGACAGACACACACACACACACACACACACACACACACACACACACACACACACACACACACACAAGGTTGAGAGGGGGGGCCGCGTGGCCCACACTGATTTAATTCTATCTGACAAAACCCTTTGGGGCGTGCAGAGAGAGAGAGAGGGAGGGAGAGAGAGAGAGAGAGAGAGAGAGAGGGAGGGAGAGGGAGGGAGAGAGAGGGAGGGAGGGAGAGAGAGGGAGAGAGACAGAGGGAGGGAGAGAGGGAGAGAGAGAGAGACAGAGAGAGAGAGAGAAAGAGAGAGAGAGAGACGCTTCAGGGGCCTCTCCTACCGAC
>CM042314.1:1740362-1755362 GCA_023566125.1 Zingel zingel | reverse complement strand
CTCTGCAAACAGAAATGCTTCTTCTGCTTTCTTAAAGTCGACTAGAGGGAAAGTTGCACAAGCTTTAATTTTAGGGTTAAAGGGCTTCAGATGTCGACGGGCGGAGCGAGGAGGGTCAACGCCACTGTCTTACATACACACACACACACACCGATATATACACACACATACATAGACACACATACATACATACAAACACACACACATACATACAGACATACATACATACATACATACATACATACAAACACACACACATACATACAAACACACACACATACATACAAACACACACACATACATACAAACACACACACATACATACAAACACACACATACATACAAACACACACACATACATAGACATACATACATATAGACAGATACACACAGACACACACACCTAGAAAGATGATATTGGTATCTTATGAAGATAGACCATCTAAGGAACCCATTAGTATTAAACGTGTCATGCTAGCTTGTCGGGAAGCGGACTAAATAACGCTCCAAAGTCCTGAGTGGTCCCTTGACCCTTTCACCCCAAGATATCTGAGTGGAAAAGGGTTCTCTGGGTACCCACGAGTCTCCCCTTTACAGACACGCACACGTTATAATAATCAAATCTAGTTTTTTCCTCAGCAACTATCAGGATTTTTCCAAAATGATGAACAGATTCTGCATTATGTTATCAAATGGCTTGAGAAATAGTGCAACTAGTTGCCGTAAATGGGGGAATAAGCTCCACCCATGCCTGAGAATGCTGCTATTGTTCACTTCATTCCTGCAAAGGTGTGTGCAGACATTTCTTAAAAGACACGGTCATGGTGTGTGGAGAGGCGTGGCTGTGAAGAGGCAGAGCCGGACAAGCAAGTGCTCAAACATCTGTCCTAATCTTCTTTGTGTGTAAAGGTGGGGGGGGGGGGGGGTAGGTGCAGACGATGTGATAGGGGAGAGAAAGTCTGGGTTTTTTTAAAGAGACCTTTTGCACCTAAGGGATTTCAAAAATGCACTTTTGTAACCCTGTCATGCACACCACTCACTAGAAGTCAATTATCTACACAACACGGTCAATAAAATGACCAGACAGATTTTTTTTTTATATATATATATATATATATATATATATATATATATATATGTGTATATGTGTGTGTGTGTGTGTGTGTGTGTGGGGCGGGACAAGAATGGACCAGAATCAAATTGCAGTGAAAAGTGGGTGCTTTATTTTTCTTTGTACAGCAAAATAAAGAGGTGTAGCTCCCTCGTGGCGTGGCTCCCTCGTGGCGTGGCTCCCTCGTGGCGTGGCTCCCTCGTGGCGTGGCTCAGCTCCCTCGTGGCGTGACTCCCTCGTGGCGTAGCTCCCTCGTGGCGTGGCTCCCTCGTGGCGTAGCTCAGCTCCCTCGTGGCGTGGTGTAGCTCAGCTCCCTCGTGGCGTGGCTCCCTCGTGGCGTGGCTCCCTCATGGCGTGGCTCCCTCGTGGTGTGGCTCCCTCGTGGCGTGGCTCCCTCGTGGCGTGGCTCAGCTCCCTCGTGGCGTGACTCCCTCGTGGCGTAGCTCCCTCGTGGCGTGGCTCCCTCGTGGCGTAGCTCAGCTCCCTCGTGGCGTGGTGTAGCTCAGCTCCCTCGTGGCGTGGCTCCCTCGTGGCGTGGCTCCCTCATGGCGTGGCTCCCTCGTGGCGTGGCTCCCTCGTGGTGTGGCTCCCTCGTGGCGTGGCTAGTGTGCAGGGCTGGTTTAGGTAGTGGGGAATTCAGTTGGATAGGCGAGGTGCAGTAGAGGGGCTCACCAGTGTAGTTGGGCAAAGAGGGGACAGGAGACCTTGAGCTCCAGGGGAAATTGATGAATCCTTCGGCTCCAGTCGTCCTTGGCTTGATTTACGGGCTTTCTGGTTGCTGAACACAGAGCAGTGTTAGTTTGAGTGGCAAACACAGACTAACCTGCCTTTGTTGGTGTGGCTCCTTTTGTCCTGGCCTAACGAGGGCAAACGAGAGGCAGCTGGAGGCTGTGAGCAGTGATTGCCAGCCGTGCCTTGTTGTAGGCTGGCTCCTTGGCCATGTGCTTTGAATGTGTGTACCCGGCTTGGCAACGCTTCAAGGGCCATTTGGCCACAATATCTACACACACACACACACACACACACACACACACACACACATATATAGAATGTCGGCATTAAACAGCCTGTTAATTAATCTCATATTCAACCTCTTTCTTGCTTTTTAAATCTTGATACTGATCTCCACTCTCTGTAGTATGGATCATTCATAAATACCATGAGATCATTATTGATTGCAGCAACACTGACTCTCATATCTATGTTGCCTTTACTAGTTTTTTGTTTAGTGTTCATGCTGTGGTTTCACCTTGCTGTCTTTCAAACACACAGGCTCTGCCGAAGGAGGGAACCGTGACCCCGGCAGTGAACTTCAGCCCCAGCGGAGACGCAGCCGTCCTGGATAAAGCCATCAAAGCCAAAGGTGAAGTTAAAGGTCCTATGACATGCTTCTTTTTGGATGCTTTTATATAGGCCTTAGTGGTCCCCTAATACTGTATCTGAAGTCTCTTTATATAGGCCTTAGTGGTCCCTAATACTGTATCTGAAGTCTCTTTTATATAGACCTTAGTGGTCCCCTAATACTGTATCTGAAGTCTCTTTATATAGACCTTAGTGGTCCCCTAATACTGTATCTGAAGTCTCTTTATATAGACCTTAGTGGTCCCCTAATACTGTATCTGAAGTCTCTATATATAGGCCTTAGTGGTCCCTAATACTGTATCTGAAGTCTCTTTTATATAGACCTTAGTGGTCCCCTAATACTGTATCTGAAGTCTCTTTATATAGGCCTTAGTGGTCCCTAATACTGTATCTGAAGTCTCTTTTATATAGACCTTAGTGGTCCCCTAATACTGTATCTGAAGTCTCTTTATATAGACCTTAGTGGTCCCCTAATACTGTATCTGAAGTCTCTTTATATAGGCCTTAGTGGTCCCTAATACTGTATCTGAAGTCTCTTTATATAGACCTTAGTGGTCCCCTAATACTGTATCTGAAGTCTCTTTATATAGGCCTTAGTGGTCCCCTAATACTGTATCTGAAGTCTCTTTTATATAGGCCTTAGTGGTCACCTAATACTGTATCTGAAGTCTCTTTTATATAGGCCTTAGTGGTCACCTAATACTGTATCTGAAGTCTCTTTATATAGGCCTTAGTGGTCCTCTAATACTGTATCTGAAGTCTCTTTTATATAGGCCTTAGTGGTCCTCTAATACTGTATCTGAAGTCTCTTTATATAGGCCTTAGTGGTCCCCTAATACTGTATCTGAAGTCTCTTTTATATAGGCCTTAGTGGTCCCTAATACTGTATCTGAAGTCTCTTTTATATAGGCCTTAGTGGTCCCCTAATACTGTATCTGAAGTCTCTTTATATAGGCCTTAGTGGTCCCTAATACTGTATCTGAAGTCTCTTTATATAGACCTTAGTGGTCCCTAATACTGTATCTGAAGTCTCTTTATATAGGCCTTAGTGGTCCCCTAATACTGTATCTGAAGTCTCTTTTATATAGACCTTAGTGGTCCCCTAATACTGTATCTGAAGTCTCTTTCCAGAAATTCAGCCTTGGTGCAGAATTCCAGCCACTAGAGCCAGTCCCACAATGAGCTTTCCTTAGGATGTGCCATTTCTGTGTCTGTAGCTTTAAATGCTATTGAGGAGGAGAGAGGAGGGGGGCAAGGTGGAGGGGGGGGGGGTGTGGCCTTGACCAACTGCCACTTTGCTCGTTTGAAAGCCATGATGTCTCTCTCTCATGGGTGGGCCAAATTCTCTGGGCGGGCAAAGCAGAGAAAGGGGAGGTAACCTTTCCCCTTATGACATCATAAAGGGAAGATTCCAGATCGGCCCATCTGAGCTTTCATTTTCTCAAAGGCAGAGCAGGATACCCAGGGCTCGGTTTACACCTATCACCATTTCTAGCCACTGGGGGACCATAGGCAGGCTGGGGGAACGCATATTAATGTTAAAGAACCTCATAAAGGGACATTTTCATGCCATGGGACCTTTAAACTGCTCAGTGAGGACACATCTGTCTCAGCTTTACAGTGTGTCTCTGCTAGAAATATGACATGATGACATAAGAGCTGCAACACCCTCTGCTGGTCGTCATGCACCATTACTACTAACAGTGACAACAATTACACCGACATTAATATATCAATATTATCATTCAACATTCAATGCATGTAAGCCATCCAAGCAAACAACTAGACACAGCCAAGAAACACAGATTATTGACATTTTCTCGAAACATGCAGAGCTGCAGAAAGCAACGAGACCAAAAGAGAGCTCTTGATTGAATTCAGTCTTCACTGAATTATTCGTCTCTGTTATACACATCAAGGTCCCGTGTGTAACGTGTTTAGTTGTTCATTATCTAAACCTGTGTTGCCCGTTCACTAACGTTTCCTTTTTCATGAATATTTACCTCCACCATCAACTCCAAGTCTTCCTATTAGCTTGAAATTATACATTTGCATTTGCATGAACTGGGGTAGACGCTCCATATTCATGCTCCATCTAGAAATACGTTAGCCGGTAAGGGACATACAGGACATAATGCTCCACCTTTGTGTGTGTGTGTGTCTTGTTTTTATCTTATCTTGTATATTCCCATGTATGTAATACCTCCTTATCTTATGTGTTGTTATCTTGGATCTTATGTATGGATGTCTTTTCTCGCCTGCTTTTATTTTGAAGCACATTGAGTTAACGCCTGTCGTGTGAGGAGTGCCATATAAATAAAGTTGACGTGTCTTTGTGCAGGTGTGGATGAGAACACCATCATTGAGATTCTGGTGAAAAGAAGCAACGAGCAGAGACAGAAGATTAAAGAGGCGTACCAGCAGGCCAGCGGCAAGGTAACGTTAACCACACACACAATGTTCATAGCAAGAGATGTTCCCATATCAATCCCTCCAGAAAAACGGGATTATGCGATCGCATAATTCAATGCATAATGAATTATTATGCATTGAAAGTGCAGATTTCTGCACAAAATATGCGGGGCTTGCATTATTTCATAATCCCCGCATTTTCGTTGCAAAATAATCACATATATCTCGGCAAAGTTGAAAAATGTTGCGTTTACTTCACACAAGAGCAGCCGTTTTCTCCTGTTTCCATGGGAACGTTATGAAGTGACGTAATTACGCGACGTGAACGTCATCGAAAATCTGCAGACGCCACGATGGAACCGCAATTTTTGCGAGTTCCTGCAATTTCATCACATAAAATTGCATAAATATCCTCATATTCCATCGCATTTTTTAAGAAAACGTGCAGAATAATCGAGGATTTTAGCCCAAAAGAATCACAAAATAACTCCAAATTTTTCTGGAAGGACTGCCGTATCAATCCCAGTAACTGAAAAGCCTCCAAATCTGCCTAAAATGCTGGTATCGGTGAGTACTGGAGTTTATGCACCGATCCGATGCCACGTAATCAAGCCCTGAAGAAGTCTATATCTACAACCTTCCACTTCCGGCATTGGTCCGGTGCCATCGGAAATTCCGCTATATGTCCGTCTTTTCGGTCAGATGTGCGTCCCCGTCCTCTGTCTCTGTGTTGGCGTTCTAACCTCCGGCTGATGTGTGAGGACTATGGTTAACTGCTCCTCAGATCTCTGCAGGGTGAATCCAGACAGCTAGCTAGACTATCTGTCCAATCAGAGTTCTCTGTTGCACGACTGAAACGACTTCTGAACGTCCACATGTTCCACCAAAACAAGTTCCTTCCTGAGACTATTCAGCAGAGGCACCGTGGCTCCGTCCGGAGCTTAGCCCCGCCCACGACGATTGTGATTGGTTTAAAGTGCTCATATTATGCTCATTTTCAGGTTCATAATTGTAATTTGAGGTTGTACCAGGATAGGTTTACATGGTTTAATTTTCAAAATTCACCATATTTTTGTTGTACTGGTCATTGCTGCAGCTCCTCTTTTCCCCCTGTGTTCAGGTCTCTGTTTTAGCTACAGAGTGAGACCTCTCACTGCTGGAACATCTTTGTTGGCAGTCGCACATGCTCAGTAGCTAGGTAAGACCACATGCTCGGTAGCTAGGTAAGACCACATGCTCGGTAGCTAGGTAAGATCACATGCTCAGTAGCTAGGTAAGATCACATGCTCAGTAGCTAGGTAAGGTCACATACTCAGTAGCTAGGTAAGGTCACATGCTCAGTAGCTAGGTAAGACCACATGCTCAGTAGCTAGGTAAGACCACATGCTCAGTAGCTAGGTAAGATCACATGCTCAGTAGCTAGGTAAGACCACATGCTCAGTAGCTAGGTAAGATCACATGCTCAGTAGCTAGGTAAGACCACATGCTCAGTAGCTAGGTAAGATCACATGCTCAGTAGCTAGGTAAGATCACATGCTCAGTAGCTAGGTAAGATCACATGAGCAGTAGCTAGGTAAGGTCACATACTCAGTAGCTAGGTAAGGTCGCATGCTCAGTAGCTAGGTAAGACCGCATGCTCAGTAGCTAGGTAAGACCGCATGCTCAGTAGCTAGGTAAGACCGCATGCTCAGTAGCTAGGTAAGACCACATGCTCAGTAGCTAGGTAAGACCACATGCTCAGTAGCTAGGTAAGATCACATGCTCAGTAGCTAGGTAAGACCACATGCTCAGTAGCTAGGTAAGATCACATGCTCAGTAGCTAGGTAAGGACTACATGAGCTAGCTAGCTGTTTCTCCAACTTCAGTAGTATAAGGCAGGATTAGCCGGGAGACTTCTTCTAAACGAGGGCGCACTTCCAACTTTGTGTGGAATACCTGCAGAACAGGGACATGGAAGTAGTTCTTTTGGAGATTAGGGTGAGCTAGTGTGTGTTGTAGCAGTGTTTTGCCATTCACAACGAGCTAGCATGCTAACGGTTAGCCCCCGAGCCCCCTCGTCTCAGCTAGTGACCTAGAAAGCCATGCAGATTTTGACCAGCTCACCTGGAGACACAAAATAACACCCCAAATCCCAGAAAATTTGATTTTTTTCATAATATGGGCACTTTAAAGAAATGGCAATTAACCTACAGCACGTTTTCCTCCCATCCAGGAATGCTGTGTGGACTAGCCAGACCCTCCTCCACTGCGGAGGAAGGTCTGGCTAGTCGAGTGGAGTAAGGTCTGGCTAGTCGAATGGAGGAAGGTCTGGCTAGTCGAATGGAGGAAGGTCTGGCTAGTCGAGTGGAGGAAGGTCTGGCTAGTCGAGTGGAGGAAGGTCTGGCTAGTCGAGTTGAGGAAGGTCTGGCTAGTCCAGTGGAGGTAGGTCTGACTAGTCGAGTTGAGGAAGGTCTGGCTAGTCCAGTGGAGGAAGGTCTGGCTAGTCGAGTGGAGGAAGGTCTGACTAGTCGAGTTGAGGAAGGTCTGACTAGTCGAGTTGAGGAAGGTCTGGCTAGTCGAGTGGAGGTAGGTCTGACTAGTCGAGTGGAGGAAGGTCTGGCTAGTCGAGTGGAGGAAGGTCTGGCTAGTCGAGTTGAGGAAGGTCTGGCTAGTCCAGTGGAGGTAGGTCTGACTAGTCGAGTTGAGGAAGGTCTGGCTAGTCCAGTGGAGGAAGGTCTGGCTAGTCGAGTGGAGGAAGGTCTGACTAGTCGAGTTGAGGAAGGTCTGACTAGTCGAGTTGAGGAAGGTCTGGCTAGTCGAGTGGAGGTAGGTCTGACTAGTCGAGTGGAGGAAGGTCTGGCTAGTCGAGTGGAGGAAGGTCTGACTAGTCGAGTGGAGGAAGGTCTGGCTAGTCGAGTTGAGGTAGGTCTGGCTAGTCGAGTGGAGGTAGGTCTGACTAGTCGAGTGGAGGTAGGTCTGACTAGTCGAGTGGAGGAAGGTCTGGCTAGTCGAGTGGAGGAAGGTCTGGCTAGTCGAGTGGAGGAAGGTCTGGCTAGTCGAGTGGAGGAAGGTCTGGCTAGTCGAGTGGAGGAAGGTCTGGCTAATCCAGTGGAGGTAGGTCTGACTAGTCGAGTGGAGGAAGGTCTGGCTAGACCAGTGGAGGTAGGTCTGGCTAGTAGTCTCGACTAGCCAGACCTTCCGCCACAGCGCTGTGGAGGAAGGTCTGGCTAGTCGAGACTAGTCTCGAAGAAAATCTACTTTAAAGTATTTAGCCGAAACGGCAGTTCAGGTATCTGAATCTGTATTGGGAAGAAATGGTATGGGACCATCTCTAGTTCATAGTGAGAGAGTTATTTTCCAAAGTTCACACACATGATGATGCATGGTTGCCCCCCCCTCCCCCCCCCCGTAGCCTCTGGATGCGGCGCTGAAGAGCGCTCTGAGTGGAGATCTGGAGGAAGTGGTTCTGGCTCTGCTGAAAACACCGGCCCACTACGACGCCCAACAGCTGAAAATGGCCATGAAGGTAAATACCGGAACGCCTTTTAACAGCCAAGTGTGTGTGTGTGTATGTGTATATATATATATATATATATATATATGTGTGTGTGTGTGTGTGTGTGTGTGTGTGTGTGTGTGTGTGTGTATATATATATATATATATATATATATATATATATATATATATATATATATATATATATATATATACAATACAATATTGTCACAATACTTATGTCAGAATTATGTCATATTCTGCCATATTTTGCCTTTTTTTCCAATTTTAAAAGAGGAAACTTCAATTTTATTGCTGCACAATATGTCAAACGTCAATATTCTGCACTTTGATATCTGTGTTGTAATTCTGATTGAACATTAGGCTCTAACTCACATTCAGTCTCCTTTTTAAACGGCTGTGTGGACAACATTTGTCCATCAGTTCACATGAAACTGGACGGGTCGGAAAGGAGTAAGGACAACAGAGCCTGAGGAGATCGTTTTGTCACTTTTATGGACAAAAAAACCCAAATCTGTTGCATACATGACATGCACAAGAAGTTTAAAGTGCAGCAAACTGCAGACAAACTGACCAACACATATATAATAACAGATCGATACTTGCCGTCTGTGTATCGATGCAGTATTGCCACGGAAAATACTGCAATGCTATGCTGTATCCATTTTCTCCCCAACCCCCTGTTAAGAGTACACATTTAACCCTTGTGTTGTCCTCCCGGTCAAAATGGACATTTCGCTAGTCCCATTAGCTTTACCACGGACATTTGGACATCAAGCGTGAGTTTGTAATCGAGCCAGTGAAAGATAATAAGTTATTTATGCACGGTATGCATCCCTTTTCTCAGGGTCTGGGCACAGACGAGGAGGTCCTCATCGAGATTCTGGCCTCCAGAACCAACAGAGAGATCGTGGACATTAAGAAAGCCTACAAGGAAGGTACGGTCCTCAGTTTCCATCGAGCTAGTGTTTGGAAAATATAGAAATAGAAGTGATAGATCATGGGACAACATCTGGGACACAGGAGACGGTTTAATCCCTTTCTGGCGTGTCCAAACAATGTTTGACAAAACTTTTTATTTAATATTTTAATCATACATAACCATGAAGACTTTGGTGAAATCATTTCAAGCACCGAGACAATTCGTACAACACATCATAAGTTAAAGGTCCCATATCATGCTCATTTCCAGATTCGTACTTGTATTTCGGGTTTCTACTAGAACATGTTTACATGCTTTAATGTTCAAAAAAGACATTATTTTTCTCATGCTGTCTGTCTGAATATACCCGTAGTCCCCCTCTGTCTGAAACGCTCCGTTTTAGCGCCTGTCTCTTTAAGACCCCCATCCTGAAAAAGCCCAGTCTGCTCTGATTGGTCAGCGTGTCCGGGTCTTCAGCACGTGCTCTCTCGGAGTCTTTGCACCGTCACTGCAGCCGGGGAATAACTGTAACGGCACTGTAGCGGCACTCTCTAACTATTGGTGCGTTCCAGGCAACTCGTAACTCATGTTTTCACAACCTTCTTCTCGTGAAAGTGCCCTGAAACGGCAGTCAACCCCGTAACTTACTACTCGTGAACTCGTACCAGATCGTTGTACTCCCAGTTACAGTTTTTGACGTCACACACACACGAACAACAATGGCGCCCCCTGTTGATGCTGTACAGACGCCGCTGATTAACGGTGAGAAATAGAAATAAATAGACATAAATAGGCAACGTAAAGTAATTCCGCACATTATAATCAAAACAATACACATACGGTTGTCTGTACTGTGTCTCTTTTATATAGGCCTTAGTGGTCCCCTAATACTGTATCTGAAGTCTCTTTTATATAGACCTTAGTGGTCCCCTAATACTGTATCTGAAGTCTCTTTTATATAGACCTTAGTGGTCTTAGTGGTTTAAATCTGATGTTAATGTTGTGATTTATTCACCAAGACTACAAGAAGGATCTGGAGTCTGACATCAAGAGCGACACCGGCGGAGACTTCAGAACTGCTCTGCTCGAACTCTGCAAGGTACGTGTAAACAAAACAAGTCTATGCAAACTCCACCAGACTCCATGTAAATAATTAGGACTTTTATCTTCGTAAAACACACTTCATTCAAAGTGGACAGAAACTAAATAAAACTATCAAAAGCCGTCTTGGTTCATCTTTCCACTGTTCCAACAATCACCACTCTGGTTTGGTTGAAATAAACCCTTAATTCACCCATTAACATGTGGAAATATGCTGGCTCTATACACGCTAAAAGTCCTGATTATTTACATGGAGTCTGGTGGAGATATGCTGGCTCTATACACGCTAAAAGTCCTGATTATTTACATGGAGTCTGGTGGAAATATGCTGGCTCTATACACGCTAAAAGTCCTGATTATTTACATGGAGTCTGGTGGAAATATGCTGGCTCTATACACGCTAAAAGTCCTGATTATTTACATGGAGTCTGGTGGAGTTTGGTGATGGTGATTTCGGGGCTGTTTGATGTTAAACTAAAAGGATCTTCCTCTTTAACTAAAAGGTCTATCTCGGTAGGGATCCATCCCATAATGTTGTCACACACTTAGAATAATAATCTGAGTCTGTCAGCAGCAACAACAGGTGTGTGTGTGTGTGTGTGTGTGTGTGTGTGTGTGTGTGTGTGTGTGTGTGTGTGTGTGTGTGTGTGTGTGTGTGTGTGTGTGTGTGTGTGTGTGTGTGTGTGTGTGTGTGTGTGTGTGTGTGTGTGTGTGTGTGTGTGTGTGTGTGTGTCTCACTGGACCAGTTTCAGAGATTGTTGTTCCCATCAGTCACTCAGACATCAGTGTATGAGAAAACAGGGTAAAAAAAACCCTGAAATGCCCCTTTAACGTAAGGTTGTGTACTGTACCCCCCCACCCCAGGCGGGCAGGACTGAAGGCGTGTGTGAGCAGCTGGTGGACAGCGATGCCCGGGCGCTCTACGAGGCCGGCGAGGGCAGGAAGGGAACTGACTGCAAACCGTTCATCGAGATCCTCACCGCCAGGAGTGCCCCGCATCTCCGCCAAGGTCAGCCGGACGCCATCCTGTCTCTGACTCGCTACGTCTCAGAGACAAATACTGGACTTTAGTTACTCCGCTACATTCATCTGTTACAGCTTTAGTTACTAGTTACTTTAGTTACTCCACTACATTCATCTGTTCCAGCTTTAGTTACTAGTTACTCCACTACATTCATCTGTTCCAGCTTTAGTTACTAGTTACTTTAGTTACTCCGCTCCATTCATCTGTTCCAGCTTTAGTTACTTTAGTTACTCCACTACATTCATCTGTTCCAGCTTTAGTTACTAGTTACTTTAGTTACTCCGCTCCATTCATCTGTTCCAGCTTTAGTTACTTTAGTTACTCCACTACATTCATCTGTTACAGCTTTAGTTACTAGTTACTTTAGTTACTCCGCTCCATTCATCTGTTCCAGCTTTAGTTACTAGTTACTTTAGTTACTCCGCTACATTCATCTGTTCCAGCTTTAGTTACTAGTTACTTTAGTTACTCTGCTACATCCATCTGTTCCAGCTTTAGTTACTAGTTACTACGCTACATTCATCTGTTACAGCTTTAGTTACTAGTTACTTTAGTTACTACGCTACATTCATCTGTTCCAGCTGAAGTTACTAGTTACTCCACTACATTCATCTGTTACAGCTTTAGTTACTAGTTACTTTAGTTACTCCGCTCCATTCATCTGTTCCAGCTTTAGTTACTAGTTACTTTAGTTACTCCGCTACATTCATCTGTTCCAGCTTTAGTTACTAGTTACTTTAGTTACTCCACTACATTCATCTGTTCCAGCTTTAGTTACTAGTTACTTTAGTTACTCCGCTCCATTCATCTGTTCCAGCTTTAGTTACTAGTTACTTTAGTTACTCCGCTCCATTCATCTGTTACAGCTTTAGTTACTAGTTACTTTAGTTACTCCGCTCCATTCATCTGTTACAGCTTTAGTTACTAGTTACTTTAGTTACTCCGCTACATTCATCTGTTACAGCTTTAGTTACTAGTTACTAGTTACTCCACTACATTCATCTGTTACAGCTTTAGTTACTAGTTACTAGTTACTCCACTACATTCATCTGTTACAGCTATATGGCTCTTTTCTACCACATGGTACCTGTTAACGGGAACTTTATGTAGTACCTGCTAACGGGAACTTTATGTAGTACCTGCTAACGGGAACTTTATGTAACTTTATGTAGTACCTGCTAACAGGAACTTTTATGTAGTACCACCTCCGTCGAGGTCCCAGCGAGCTGAGGCGATACCAAAAGGTGAGGTGAAAGCGACAGACGGGGGTCCTGAACTAACCCTATCTTTAACTAGTTCAGTCAGCTGTACTGGACGACATTCAATTCAGTTTTGTTTATATTATTATACGAGTTATCTGAAGACGCTCTGCAGGTAGAGGAGGTCCTCACAGACCCAGAATCTTTATGGACATAGCAGGGCATAGGACATAGTAGGACATAGCAGGGCATAGCAGGGCATAGGACATAGTAGGACATAGCAGGGCATAGCAGGGCATAGGACATAGTAGGACATAGCAGGGCATAGCAGGGCATAGGACATAGCAGGACATAGCAGGACATAGCAGGGCATAGCAGGGCATAGGACATAGTAGGACATAGCAGGGCATAGCAGGACATAGCAGGGCATAGGACATAGCAGGGCATAGCAGGGCATAGCAGGACATAGCAGGGCATAGCAGGACATAGTAGGACATAGTAGGACATAGCAGGGCACAGTCAGACATAGTGGGGCATAGTAGGACAGGACATATTAAGGCATAGTTGGATATAGTAGGGCATAGTAGGGTATAGTAGGACAGGACATAGTAGGGCATAGTAGGGTATAGTAGGACAGGGCATAGTAGGGCATAGTTGGATATAGTAGGGCATAGTAGGGTATAGTAGGACAGGACATAGTAGGGCATAGTAGGGCATAGTAGGACATAGTAGGGCATAGTTGGATATAGTAGGGCATAGTAGGGTATAGTAGGACAGGACATAGTAGGGCATAGTAGGACATAGTAGGACAGGACATAGTAGGGCATAGTAGGACATAGTAGGGCATAGTTGGATATAGTAGGGCATAGTAGGGTATAGTAGGACAGGACATAGTAGGGCATAGTAGGGTATAGTAGGGCATAGCAGGGCATAGCAGGACATAGCAGGACATAGCAGGGCATAGCAGGGCATAGTAGGGCATAGTAGGACATAGCAGGGCATAGTAGGACATAGTGGGGCATAGCAGGACATAGTGGGGCATAGTAGGACAGGACATAGTAAGGCATAGTTGGATATAGTAGGGCATAGTAGGGTATAGTAGGACAGGACATAGTAGGGCATAGTATGGCATAGTAGGATATAGTAGGGCATAGTAGGGTATAGTAGGACAGGACATAGTAGGACATAGTAGGGCATAGTTGGATATAGTAGGGCATAGTAGGGTATAGTAGGACAGGACATAGTAGGGCATAGTAGGGCATAGCAGGGCATAGCAGAACATAGCAGGACATAGCAGGACATAGCAGGGCATAGTAGGACATAGCAGGGCATAGTAGGACATAGTGGGGCATAGCAGGGCATAGCAGGACATAGTGGGGCATAGTAGGACAGGACATAGTAGGACAGGACATAGTAAGGCATAGTTGGATATAGTAGGGCATAGTAGGGCATAGTAGGATATAGTAGGGCATAGTAGGGTATAGTAGGACAGGACATAGTAGGACATAGTAGGATATAGTAGGGCATAGTTGGATATAGTAGGACAGGACATAGTAGGGCATAGTAGGGCATAGTAGGATATAGTAGGGCATAGTAGGGTATAGTAGGACAGGACATAGTAGGACATAGTAGGATATAGTAGGGCATAGTTGGATATAGTAGGGCATAGTTGGATATAGTAGGGCAGGACATAGTAGGACATAGTAGGGCATAGTAGGATATAGTTGGATATAGTAGGGCATAGTAGGATATAGTAGGGCATAGCAGGACATAGCAGGACATAGTTGGATATAGTAGGACATAGCAGGACATAGTAGGGCACAGTCGGATATAGCAGGGCATAGTAGGACATAGTAGGACATAGTAGGATATAGTTGGATATAGTAGGGCATAGTAGGATATAGTAGGGCATAGCAGGACATAGCAGGACATAGTTGGATATAGTAGGACATAGCAGGACATAGTAGGGCACAGTCGGATATAGCAGGGCATAGTAGGACATAGTAGGACATAGTAGGACATAGTAGGACATAGTTGGATATAGTAGGGTATAGTAGGACATAGCAGGGCATAGTAGGACAGGACATAGGATAGGACATAGTAGGGTATAGTAGGACATAGCAGGGCATAGCAGGACAGGACATAGGATAGGACAGGACATAGTAGGACATAGTAGGACATAGTAGGGCGTTGCACAGCGTTTTCAATGCAGAACTTTAACTTGTAACAGAGTATTTTCACAGTGTGGTATTAGTACTTTTACTGCAGTAAAGGATCTGTTTCTGACTCTGTCCCGTCTAACATTTCGTCCTCTGACTCCAGTTTTCGAGCGGTACTCCAAGTACAGCAAAGTGGACGTGACCAAAGCTATCG
>CM042314.1:1732862-1735362 GCA_023566125.1 Zingel zingel | reverse complement strand
GGCAACGAACTCAACCGTTGTAGCCAAATGTAAGCGACGTAAAGTGTGTCTTCTGCCGTAAATAAAGCGACCAAAACCCATGTAGTCATGGTGATATTAGACATGTTTGTGTCATTATGTCCTGAGTCATTTTAGGAGCTAACGGTTACCCTGGTTACTGAAACTGAGCCGGCAGAGAGGCAGTCAAACAGACACATCCTTTTAAGGCAGCTACTGGAAGCTGGGCAGCCATAAGATCCTTTACTGCAGTTACAGTACTAATACCACACTGGAATCATACTCTGGTACTGTTACAGTACTAATACCACACTGGAATCATGCTCTGGTACTGTTACAGTACTAATACCACACTGGAATCATGCTCTGGTACTGTTACAGTACTAATACCACACTGGAATCATACTCTGGTACTGTTACAGTACTAATACCACACTGGAATCATGCTCTGGTACTGTTACAGTACTAATACCACACTGGAATCATACTCTGGTACTGTTACAGTACTAATACCACACTGGAATCATACTCTGGTACTGTTAAAGTACTAATACCACACTGGAATAATACTCTGGTACTGTTACAGTACTAATACCACACTGGAATAATACTCTGGTACTGTTAAAGTACTAATACCACACTGGAATCATACTCTGATCATACTCTGGTACTGTTAAAGTACCAATACCACACTGTAATCATACTCTGGTACTGTTAAAGTACTAATACCACACTGGAATCATACTCTGGTACTGTTAAAGTACTAATACCACACTGGAATCATACTCTGGTACTGTTAAAGTACTAATACCACACCGTAATCATACTCTGATCATACTCTGGTACTGTTAAAGTACCAATACCACACTGTAATCATACTCTGGTACTGTTAAAGTACTAATACCACACTGGAATCATACTCTGGTACTGTTAAAGTACCAATACCACACTGGAATCATACTCTGGTACTGTTAAAGTACCAATACCACACTGGAATCATACTCTGGTACTGTTAAAGTACCAATACCACACTGGAATCATACTCTGGTACTGTTAAAGTACTAATACCACACTGTAATCATACTCTGGTACTGTTAAAGTACCAATACCACACTGTAATCATGCTCTGGTACTGTTAAAGTACTAATACCACACTGTAATCATACTCTGGTACTGTTACAGTACTAATACCACACTGGAATCATGCTCTGGTACTGTTAAAGTACTTATACCACACTGGAATAATACTCTGTTACTGTTACAGTACTAATACCACACTGGAATCATGCTCTGGTACTGTTAAAGTACTAATACCACACTGGAATCATGCTCTGGTACTGTTAAAGTACTAATACCACACTGTAATCATACTCTGGTACTGTTAAAGTACCAATACCACACTGGAATCATGCTCTGGTACTGTTAAAGTACCAATACCACACTGGAATCATGCTCTGGTACTGTTAAAGTACCAATACCACACTGGAATTATGCTCTGGTACTGTTAAAGTACCAATACCACACTGTAATCATACTCTGGTACTGTTAAAGTACCAATACCACACTGGAATCATGCTCTGGTACTGTTAAAGTACTAATACCACACTGGAATTATGCTCTGGTACTGTTAAAGTACCAATACCACACTGTAATCATACTCTGGTACTGTTAAAGTACCAATACCACACTGTAATCATACTCTGGTACTGTTAAAGTACCAATACCACACTGTAATCATGCTCTGTTATTGTTACAGTACTAATACCACACTGTAATCATGCTCTGGTACTGTTACAGTACTAATACCACACTGGAATCATATTACTTCAGTATTACTTCAGTAAGAATCAGGAGAATGTAGTTAAAGTATTAAAAGTAAAGAACAATCCTCGTTTTAGAAAGAGGGAAATATCCAAACAGTCAATCAGTTATTTCTCTTTCTTTCTGTCTTTCTCTCACATACACACACACACACACACACACACACATACACACACACGCAGACACACACACACGCAGACACACACACGCAGACACACACACGCACACACACACACACACACGCAGACACACACACACGCAGACACACACACGCAGACACACACACACACACACACACACACACACGCAGACACACACACGCACACGCAGACACACACGCACACACACGCGCAGACACACGCATGCACGCACACGTACATGCACACGCGTGAAGGCACACGCATACACACACAGCCACAAGCATGCACACACACAAAAACTGGGACAAAAACTTCAAAGGGCTCAGAAAAGGAGACGAGCATCGGGGGAAGCCCCAGACGTGTTGAAGAAGGTCTTTCATTGAAATGAATTTGGACTCAGATAAACAAACAGTTGCAGGTCGACGGGAAGGCACCACGAGGCCTGAACTTCTTCCTCTTTTCCTTTCAGCTCTTCTGGGTCAGCCGGTCCCTCTGAAGTGCTCCCCTCTACCCCGAGCGTTGGCGTTGGCGTTGCCCTGAGC
>CM042314.1:1727862-1730362 GCA_023566125.1 Zingel zingel | reverse complement strand
GTTATTGTTAAGTTTGTAATAAATCATTAGATTTTGACCAAATGGCCTTAAGAATACACAAGCCGTTCTTAAATGTCGCCGACGCCAACTGTTGTTTTGTGCTCTTCCTTTTCTTTATAGTATCCGTTCAGGCTCCGTTCAGGCTCTGTTTAGGCTCCGTTCAGGCTCCGTTTAGGCTCTGTTGGGGCTCCGTTTAGGCTCCGTTTAGGCTCCGTTTAGGCTCTGTTTAGGCTCCGTTCAGGCTCTGTTTAGGCTCTGTTCAGGCTCCGTTCAGGCTCTGTTTAGGCTCCGTTTAGGCTCTGTTCAGGCTCCATTCAGGCTCTGTTCAGGCTCTGTTCAGGCTCTGTTCAGGCTCCGTTCAGGCTCCGTTTAGGCTCCGTTTAGGCTCTAGGCTCTGTTCAGGCTCTGTTTAGGCTCTGTTTAGGCTCCGTTTAGGCTCCATTCAGGCTCTGTTTAGGCTCCGTTCAGGCTCCGTTCAGGCTCCGTTCAGCGCCGTAGAAGTAGAAAGTGGCATGAAAAGAACAGACTCAAGTTAAGTACAAGTACCTCAACATTTGGACTGGAGTAGAGAGTAAAGTCTTGTTGGTACAAGAGTGAATGTACTTAGTTACATTCCAGCACTGGAGAGAAATACCAGGCCCTTTGTCCTGGAAATGGGTTGACTGTAGGGCTGGGCTATACGGAGAAGATCAAATATAACACGTGGGTAAAGGGAAATAATAGAACAGCTACAATTCAGACAATGACATCACTTTACTGTAATGCAGCCTTTAACACCAGGAAAAGACACTAATGTCATATTATGATATGACGATATCCAAAGGCTAAGACAATATCTAGAGATGCACCGATAGAGCGGCCGGTGACCGGGATTGGCCGGTTTCCACGTGCTCGGCCATGACCGGCGACCGGCAGGTCAGTCTGACATATGCTGATGTCATGGCGGTCAACGCTCCAATTAACTGCCAACATAAGTTCTACCAGTTACAGTTCTCAAGGACGCACGCACACACGGACGCCACAGCACGCTCTCTTCTTCCTTTCTCTCAACTTCTCCGCCGTGTGTGGCGTACCCGCTCGCGGTGTGAAGGCGTGTCGGCGCTATTCTCCCACATGTAGGAACCTGGTGAATTAACCTGCAACATGTCAGCTGTTTGGGGTTCTTCAGCGTGTGAGCAGAAGATAACAAGTCTGCAATATGCAACAGCTGCAAGGAAAGAGTAGGGCGTGGAGGGACCACACCAACAACCCAAATCACATTTCTTTAGTTGATATTGGACGTGAAGAGAAGGAAATGGTTCTAACATTGACCTTTAGATGTGTGTGAATGTCCCACACCAGGAGTCATTGATATAGTTCTATTTCATAGTGATCCATCATCTGTTCTAACATGTTCTATTAAAGAAAAGATAGAAAGTAAATATGTGTGTGTGCTGTAAAGTGGTTAGAAAACATGAAATAGGAATCTGCCTAGAAAGTTGTAATGGGTGCATCTCTAATGATATCTAGTCTCATATCACGATATCGATATAATATTGATATATTGCCCAGCTCTAGTTGAGAGGTATAGGTTAACACAGAGTCAGAGTTAGAAATAAGACACCAGTTTATCAGCTCATCTGCTCTGATTCACTTTCTGTTCACTAATAACAGAACAACTTCCTTGAAGAGATGGAGGGTTATATTTCCTGAAGTGGTTCCTATTGTCCTGCTGGGAACCTGTGTGTGTGTGTGTGTGTGTGTGTGTGTGTGTGTGTGTGTGTGTGTGTGTGTGTGTGTGTGTGTGTGTGTGTGTGTGTGTGTGTGTGTGTGTGTGTGTGTGTGTGTGTGTGTGTGTGTGTGTGTGTGTGTGTGTGTGTGTGTGTGTGTGTGTGTGTGTGTGTGTGTGTGTGTGTGTGTGTGTGTGTGTGAGTGAGGTGGTCCCTTTCTTCAGTTGTTCCCAGAATTCACCACTAGATGGCTCTGCTGGTGTGTCAATGACGACCGAACTCAGGACTCATTCCTGAGTGGATTGAAATAGTTTGGGAAGTCATTATAATTCACAGTGTATTGTGCGTTAAGTCTGATGTATGAGCATTTAAAATACAGGGAGATACAGCCTGTCCTTTACCACGTCCCAGTTATAGAAGTAATAACCTGAGGCACTCAAACAACAGCACCATGCTTTAAAAGTTAGAATGAGTTGGTTCTGATAGGAAAAAGAAGTGTGTGTGTATTTCATGTTTATTTAACAGGGACAATGCACACTAGTAATACTTATTAAAATGTAAAATGTGCCAGAATTAGCCAAAAGGCTGTTTTACATCTGCCGTCCCTGGACACCTCGTACAACGTCACACCTAAAAAGACGAAAGGATTATAATAGTACACACAGGGTTAGCCCAATACAAGGACTACTGACTGTACATGTACACATTTAAAAATGACAAGATCAACATATAAACAGGAACAGGTTGCCATTATCACCATCAATACCAGCACACACACACACACACACACA
>CM042314.1:1717862-1725362 GCA_023566125.1 Zingel zingel | reverse complement strand
TACTGTCAGGGCCCTCATACTCTGCTTCTGACTGGCTAGTAGTCCTTACCTAGGTACTGTCAGGGCCCTCATACTCTGCTCCTGACTGGCTAGTAGTCCTTACCTAGGTACTGTCAGGGCCCTCATACTCTGCTTCTGACTGGCTAGTAGTCCTTACCTAGGTACTGTCAGGGCCCTCGTACTCTGCTTCTGACTGGCTAGTAGTCCTTACCTAGGTACTGTCAGGGCCCTCATACTCTGCTTCTGACTGGCTAGTAGTCCTTACCTAGGTACTGTCAGGGCCCTCATACTCTGCTTCTGACTGGCTAGTAGTCCTTACCTAGGTACTGTCAGGGCCCTCATACTCTGCTCCTGACTGGCTAGTAGTCCTTACCTAGGTACTGTCAGGGCCCTCATACTCTGCTTCTGACTGGCTAGTAGTCCTTACCTAGGTACTGTCAGGGCCCTCATACTCTGCTCCTGACTGGCTAGTAGTCCTTACCTAGGTACTGTCAGGGCCCTCATACTCTGCTTCTGACTGGCTAGTAGTCCTTACCTAGGTACTGTCAGGGCCCTCATACTCTGCTCCTGACTGGCTAGTAGTCCTTACCTAGGTACTGTCAGGGCCCTCGTACTCTGCTTCTGACTGGCTAGTAGTCCTTACCTAGGTACTGTCAGGGCCCTCATACTCTGCTCCTGACTGGCTAGTAGTCCTTACCTAGGTACTGTCAGGGCCCTCGTACTCTGCTTCTGACTGGCTAGTAGTCCTTACCTAGGTACTGTCAGGACACGCCCTCATACTCTGCTTCTGACTGGCTAGTAGTCCTTACCTAGGTACTGTCAGGGCCCTCATACTCTGCTCCTGACTGGCTAGTAGTCCTTACCTAGGTACTGTCAGGGCCCTCGTACTCTGCTTCTGACTGGCTAGTAGTCCTTACCTAGGTACTGTCAGGACACGCCCTCATACTCTGCTCCTGACTGGCTAGTAGTCCTTACCTAGGTACTGTCAGGGCCCTCATACTCTGTAACTAGTCCGTCGGATGTCCCTCATTTGATGGACTTTAATTTCTCTTTACCGTCTTTCTGCTGACAAGCAAAGTAAACAGGCTCCGCCCTCCTCCAACCGCTACGGCTGCACCTGATTGGACGAACGCTTCACTCGTGGGGCCGTCCTCTCTCGGATATCGAAACCAACCGACACGCTGGCTGGATAGGAAATCTCGTCTTCGTTTTCTAGAGGCGGAGAGTCGAGCTGGACGCTCCTGATTTACATAAAGTTGCCTGGATTCAACTTTATGCAAATGAGGAGCGGGAAACTCCACACCGCGTCTCACAAAAGTCGCCGCAGCGCTCCCATAATGCATTGCCCGGCAGGGAACGAACGTAATGAACCCAGTAACCTCTGGTGTTCTGGTTTGGGTGGAGCCCTCTCTCTCCCCCTCCCCTCTCTCTCCCTCCCCTCTCTCTCCCTCCCTCTCTCTCTCTCTCTCTCCCTCTCTCTCCCCCTCCCCTCTCTCTCCCTCCCTCTCTCTCTCTCTCTCTCCCTCTCTCTCCCCCTCTCTCTCCCCCTCCCCTCTCTCTCTCTCTCTCTCTCTCCCCCTCCCCTCTCTCTCCCTCCCTCTCTCTCTCTCTCTCTCTCTCCCCCTCCCCTCTCTCTCTCTCCCTCTCTCTCCCCCTCTCTCTCCCCCTCCCCTCTCTCTCTCTCTCTCTCTCCCCCTCCCCTCTCTCTCCCTCCCTCTCTCTCTCTCTCTCTCTCTCCCTCTCTCTCCCCCTCTCTCTCCCCCTCCCTCTCTCTCTCTCTCCCTCTCTCTCTCCCTCTCTCTCCCCCTCTCTCTCCCCCTCCCTCTCTCTCTCTCTCCCCCTCCCTCTCTCTCTCTCTCCCTCTCTCTCTCCCTCTCTCTCCCCCTCTCTCTCCCCCTCCCTCTCTCTCTCTCTCCCCTCTATCCTCTCTCTTCCCCCCTCTCTCTCTCTCTCTCTCCCCTCTCTCTCCCCTCTCTCTCTCCCTCTCTCTCTCTCCCCCTCCCCTCTCTCTCCCCTCTCTCTCTCTCTCCCCCTCCCCTCTGTCTCCCCCTCTCTCCCCCTCCCCTCTCCCCCTCTCTTTCCCCCTCCCCTCCCTCTCCCCCTCTCCCTCTCCCTCCCCCCCTCCCCCCTCTCTCTCTCTCTCTCTCTTCCCCCCCTCCCCTCTCTCTCCCCTCTCCCTCTCTCTCTCTCTCTCCCCCTCTCATCCCTTTTCCCTCTGCTTGTCTAATCATCGTGGATGTCTAATGAAATCCCTGCTGAAATGGACAATTGTTGCTTTGAGAATATTTATAGAAAGAAAGGAATAATCAGGCTGGTTGTGTTTGTCCCCCCCCACCCCCCCCACCCCTCCCACCCCCCCCCCACCCCCCCAGCAGGCAGCAGGACTGTGAAGTCTCTGAGCTTTGAGCTCAACAACAGGCAGAAAGCAGTACAGAACCGCGGGTAAACAAGCCGGGCATCATGGGTACTGCTGCTGCCAATGTTTACTTTATTATGACTAATATGCTTTCTGCACAGAAACGCTCGAGCGCCGAGATTAAAACGCACACGGCTCCCACCGCGGCCGGCATATTATCCACATCACGGCTCGGGTTTAGGTCAGGATTTGTAAGACTACTGTTCAATGATGTTATTCTCTTTATTGAACGTCTGGTGTGAACTGCATTAAGAATACACTAGAGCTGTGTCTCACACCGCCTACTGGCACACTTCAAACACGTAGTCTGAAGTATATCGTGGAGATAACGCACTGAAAGTACCAGGATGACCCCCTAAAAACGGTCCAAAAGTTCAGTGTGGAACGATGGACGCCATCTGGACTACAAAGCGGAAAGGGGGGCGGGACCAGGGACGTCTACGGCAGCTGATTGGACGAACGCGTCACGTGGGTCTGGCTTCTCCCGGATTTCACGACCGAACATGATGGCGGCTCGTTCAGAATCCGATCTACGAAGATAGTTCACCGAAACGTGTTCCTGAGAACATGTTAAGAGAGGAATAGGCCGTGCAGTCGCTGAATCTGTCTTCATTTCAGATCAACAAAGGTCAGGTTAACAGATCTTCATCAGATTTTGAGAGGCGGCGAGCCGAGCCGACCGCTGGTCATTTCCGGTAAGTGTTTGAACGTAAGTGTTCCTTTTGGGACGATACTAACCATCGATGGCGGGACCACGGCAGGAAGTGGTCAGTGACCATTAGCAGTGTAGTGACGGAAGACTGCCTCAGACTGGTCTCCAGCAGGCTCTCATTGGAGCGGCTCGAGTCTGGCTTTCACTGAGACAGACTTACTGTTGACGTCACGCTCCGCTGGTCAGCCTTATATCCGTGGATCAGACTTTTTCGACCTTTTCACCGCCTTTTTTTGTCACCCATTTTTTTGCCTCTTCTGGCGCCTTTTCCAGCGTTTTTGTCTCCGTTTTTCATCACATTTTTCAGCTTTTTCGTCTACTTTTACATCAAATTCTCCGAGGCCTTTTCTGGCGTTTTTGTCTCCTCTTTCAACGTTTTCGTTGCCTTTTTCGATGCCTCTTTGGTCGCCTTTTCCGGCGTTCTGTCTCCGTTTTTTGTCACCTTTTTCGGCGTTCTGTCTCCGTTTTTTGTCACCTTTTTCGGCGTTCTGTCTCCGTTTTTTGTCACCTTTTTCGGCGTTCTGTCTCCGTTTTTCTAACATTTTTGTTGCCTTTTTTGACGCCTCTTTCACCGCCTTTTCCGGCGTTTTTAGTCGCCTTTTTTGTCACCTTTTTCGGCGTTCTGTCTCCGTTTTTTGTCACCTTTTTCCAGCGTTTTTGTCATTGTTTTTTGTCGCCTTTTCCAGCACCTTTTTCGACTTTTTCGTCTACTCTTTCATCAACTCCTCCGACACCTTTTCCGGCGTTCTGTCTCCGTTTTTTGTCACCTTTTTCGGCGTTCTGTCTCCGTTTTTTGTCACCTTTTTCGGCGTTCTGTCTCCGTTTTTTGTCACCTTTTTCGGCGTTCTGTCTCCGTTTTTCTAACGTTTTCGTTGCCTTTTTTGACGCCTCTTTCACCGCCTTTTCCGGCGTTTTTAGTAGCCTTTTTTGTCACCTTTTTCGGCGTTCTGTGTCCGTTTTTTTTTCACCTTTTTCGGCGTTCTGTCTCCGTTTTTTGTCACCTTTTTCGGCGTTCTGTCTCCGTTTTTTTTCACCTTTTCCGGCGTTCTGTCTCCGTTTTTTTTCACCTTTTCCGGCGTTCTGTCTCCGTTTTTTTTCACCTTTTTCGGCGTTCTGTCTCCGTTTTTTTTCACCTTTTCCGGCGTTCTGTCTCCGTTTTTTTTCACCTTTTCCGGCGTTCTGTCTCCGTTTTTTTTCACCTTTTTCGGCGTTCTGTCTCCGTTTTTTTTCACCTTTTTCGGCGTTCTGTCTCCGTTTTTTTTCACCTTTTTCGGCATTCTGTCTCCGTTTTTCTAACGTTTTCGTTGCCTTTTTTGACGCCTCTTTCACCGCCTTTTCCGGTGTTTTTAGTCGTCTTTTTTGTCACCTTTTTCGGCGTTCTGTCTCCGTTTTTTGTCACCTTTTTCGGCGTTCTGTCTCCGTTTTTTTTCACCTTTTTCGGCGTTCTGTCTCCGTTTTTTTTCACCTTTTTCGGCGTTCTGTCTCCGTTTTTGTCACCTTTTTCGGCGTTCTGTCTCCGTTTTTTGTCACCTTTTTCGGCGTTCTGTCTCCGTTTTTTTTCACCTTTTTTGGCGTTCTGTCTCCGTTTTTTGTCACCTTTTTCGGCGTTCTGTCTCCGTTTTTTGTCACCTTTTTCGGCGTTCTGTCTCCGTTTTTTGTCACCTTTTTCGGCGTTCTGTCTCCGTTTTTTGTCACCTTTTTCGGCATTCTGTCTCCGTTTTTCTAACGTTTTCGTTGCCTTTTTTGACGCCTCTTTCACCGCCTTTTCCGGCGTTTTTAGTCGCCTTTTTTGTCACCTTTTTCGGCGTTCTGTCTCCGTTTTTTGTCACCTTTTTCGGCGTTCTGTCTCCGTTTTTTGTCACCTTTTCCAGCGTTTTTGTCATTGTTTTTCGTCGCCTTTTCCAGCGTTTTTGTCATTGTTTTTCGTCGCCTTTTCCAGCACCTTTTTCGACTTTTTCGTCTACTCTTTCATCAACTCCTCCGACGCCTTTTCCGGCGTTCTGTCTCCGTTTTTCTGAACATTTTCGTTGCCTTTTTTGACGCCTCTTTCAACGCCTTTTCCGGCCTTTTTAGTCTCCTTTTAGTCTTCTGTGTGTTCTCGTGTCTCCTGCTCAGTTTGTCCGTGGTTGTCACAGCCATGTTACAGCGAAGACGCTCTCGGTGCTGCTCTCTTCTCTTCTCTTCTTCCAGTCTGTTTCACGTCTCTTTATTTCCGTCCTTCTCTATTGTTGTTTGTCTCGTGGCTGACTGAGGGACGCCGTCGTGTCACGTCGTCTTTCTGCAGTCGGTCACTGAATATTTCACCGTACTGTTCAGCAGAACGTTTTTCGTCGCCTTTTCTGGCGTTTTTGGCGCCTTTTTCAACGTTTCCGTTGCCTTTTGTTATTCCTCTTTCGACGCCTTTTTGGCGTCTTTTTCTAAGCCTTTTTTGTCGCCTCTTTTGATGCCTTTTCTGGCATTTTTGTTTTTCGGCGCCTTTTCCTTGGCTTTTTTCAGCGCTTCTGTCAGCTTTTCTGTCGCCTTTTCCGGCGTTTTTGGCGCCTTTTTCAACATTTTCGTTGCCTTGTTTGACTCCTCTTTCGACGCCCTTTTGATGCCTTTTCAGTCGCCTTTTTCAAACGTTTTCATTTCCTTTTTTGACGCCTCTTTCAACGCCTTTTCCAGCGTTTTTGGCGTCTTTTTCTAAGCCTTTTTAGTCGCCTTTTTCAACATTTTCATCGCCTTTTCCGGCGTTTTTAGTCGCCTTTTCTGTCGCAGTTTCTGAACATTTTCGTTGCCTCTTTCAACGCCTCTTTCAACGCCTTTTCCGGCGTTTTAATCGCCTTTTTCAACATTTTCGTTGCCTTTTTTGACTCCTCTATCGACTTCTTTTTGACGTCTTTTTTGACGACTCTCCCGGCGTTTTCTGCGCCCTTTCTGTCGCTTTTTCTGAACATTTTCGTTGCCTTTTTTGACGCCTCTTTCAACGCCTTTTCCGGCCTTTTTAGTCTCCTTTTAGTCTTCTGTGTGTTCTCGTGTCTCCTGCTCAGAGAATCCCCATTTCCACCGCCATGTTTGTCCGTGGTTGTCACAGCGCCGTTACAGCGAAGACGCTCTCGGTGCTGCTCTCTTCTCTTCTCTTCTTCCAGTCTGTTTCACGTCTCTTTATTTCCGTCCTTCTCTATTGTTGTTTGTCTCGTGGCTGACTGAGGGACGCCGTCGTGTCACGTCGTCTTTCTGCAGTCGGTCACTGAATATTTCACCGTACTGTTCAGCAGAACGTTTTTCGTCGCCTTTTCTGGCGTTTTTGGCGCCTTTTTCAACGTTTTCATTGCCTTGTTTGACTCCTCTTTCGACGCCCTTTTGATGCCTTTTCAGTCGCCTTTTTCTAACGTTTTCATTTCCTTTTTTGACGCCTCTTTCAACGCCTTTTCCAGCGTTTTTGGCGTCTTTTTCTAAGCCTTTTTAGTCACCTTTTTCAACATTTTCATCGCCTTTTCCGGCGTTTTTAGTCGCCTTTTCTGTCGCAGTTTCTGAACATTTTCGTTGCCTCTTTCAACGCCTCTTTCAACGCCTTTTCCGGCGTTTTAATCGCCTTTTTCAACATTTTCGTTGCCTTTTTTGACTCCTCTATCGACTTCTTTTTGACGTCTTTTTTGACGACTCTCCCGGCGTTTTCTGCGCCCTTTCTGTCGCCTTTTCTGAACATTTTCGTTGCCTTTTTTGACGCCTCTTTCAACGCCTTTTCCGGCCTTTTTAGTCTCCTTTTAGTCTCCTGTGTGTTCTCGTGTCTCCTGCTCAGAGAATCCCCATTTCCACCGCCATGTTTGTCCGTGGTTGTCACAGCCATGTTACAGCGAAGACGCTCTCGGTGCTGCTCTCTTCTCTTCTCTTCTTCCAGTCTGTTTCACGTCTCTTTATTTCCCGTCCTTCTCTATTGTTGTTTGTCTCGTGGCTGACTGGGGGACGCTGGGAGCCGAGCTGTCACTCACCGCAGCGCCGCGGTCCCGCTGTCTTTCTGAAGTCGGTCTCCATTAATATAATAACGGCGCTCACTGAATATTTCACCGTACTGTTCAGCAGAACATTACCCCCACACTCCACGCTGCACAGACAAAGTCTTCTACTCTGACACAAACTTTTTATTTTGACTGAAAGGTCTTTGTGAGCTCCGTTTTTCATCCGTGGAAGTTTTCGTGTTTGTGTTGTGTCTTTCCTTTCTTCGTGCGTTAGGAAGAGTCCCCGTCCTCCTCCTCCTCCTCCTCCTCCTCCTCTGTTTGAGGGTATTCGTTTTCTTGTCAGGCATCTATTATTGACACTTTCCAGGAATAGGCCTCTCCGTGCAGCTGCGTTTGATTCTGATTTTGACGCTGTCATGTCATCCTGTTGTTGA
>CM042314.1:1701728-1717662 GCA_023566125.1 Zingel zingel | reverse complement strand
TGATGTCACCGAGCCCACCATCATTTCTAAATATCTGTCTGAACCCGGCCCGGCCCGGCCCGGCCCGGCTCGGCCCGGCTCGGTTCGGGTATCCATCCCTTACTGTCTATGCTTTGATAATGTAAATTATTCTAACAACTTGTTCCCTCATAGCCATATCCCAAAATCCTTCCTCACTTCCAGATTTCGGGTCCTGAAGCACTGCCGATGGGGGGGTCATTTGGGGACTGTTTGAAGTACGACCTGCGGCTTGAAATGCTGTTTCTTAGAGCTGTTACACACCAACCAGACGCTGTTACACACCAACCAGACGCCACCAACCAGACGCTGTTACACACCAACCAGACGCTGTTACACACCAACCAGACGCTGTTACACCAACCAGACGCTGTTACACACCAACCAGACGCTGTTACACCAACCAGAGGCTGTTACACACCAACCAGACGCTGTTACACCAACCAGACGCTGTTACACACCAACCAGACGCTGTTACACACCAACCAGAGGCTGTTACACACCAACCAGACGCTGTTACACACCAACCAGACGCTGTTACACCAACCAGACGCTGTTACACCAACCAGACGGCCGACCGTCTGTTACACACCAACCTGACGCTGTTACACACCAACCAGATGCTGTTACACCAACCAGACGCTGTTACACCAACCAGAGGCTGTTACACCAACCAGACGCTGTTACACACCAACCAGACGCTGTTACACACCAACCAGACGCTGTTACACACCAACCAGACGGCCGACCGTCTGTTACACACCAACCAGACGCTGTTACACACCAACCAGAGGCTGTTACACACCAACCAGACACTGTTACACACCAACCAGACGCTGTTACACACCAACCAGACGCTGTTACACACCAACCAGAGGCTGTTACACCAACCAGACGCTGTTACACACCAACCAGACGCTGTTACACACCAACCAGACGCTGTTACACACCAACCAGACGCTGTTACACACCAACCAGAGGCTGTTACACACCAACCAGACGCTGTTACACACCAACCAGACGCTGTTACACCAACCAGAGGCTGTTACACCAACCAGACGCTGTTACACCAACCAGACGGCCGACCGTCTGTTACACACCAACCAGACGCTGTTACACACCAACCAGACGCTGTTACACACCAACCAGACGCTGTTACACCAACCAGACGCTGTTACACCAACCAGACGGCCGACCGTCTGTTACACACCAACCTGACGCTGTTACACACCAACCAGATGCTGTTACACCAACCAGACGCTGTTACACCAACCAGAGGCTGTTACACCAACCAGACGCTGTTACACACCAACCAGACGCTGTTACACACCAACCAGACGCTGTTACACACCAACCAGACGGCCGACCGTCTGTTACACACCAACCAGACGCTGTTACACACCAACCAGAGGCTGTTAAACCAACCAGACGCTGTTACACACCAACCAGACGCTGTTACACACCAACCAGAGGCTGTTACACACCTACCAGAGGCTGTTACACCAACCAGACGCTGTTACACACCAACCAGACGCTGTTACACACCAACCAGACGCTGTTACACCAACCAGACGCTGTTACACACCAACCAGACGCTGTTACACACCAACCAGACGCTGTTACACACCAACCAGACGCTGTTACACACCAACCAGACGCTGTTACACACCAACCAGACGCTGTTACACACCAACCAGAGGCTGTTACACCAACCAGACGCTGTTACACACCAACCAGACGCTGTTACACACCAACCAGACGCTGTTACACACCAACCAGACGCTGTTACACCAACCAGACGCTGTTACACCAACCAGACGGCCGACCGTCTGTTACACACCAACCTGACGCTGTTACACACCAACCAGATGCTGTTACACCAACCAGACGCTGTTACACCAACCAGAGGCTGTTACACCAACCAGACGCTGTTACACACCAACCAGACGCTGTTACACACCAACCAGACGCTGTTACACACCAACCAGACGGCCGACCGTCTGTTACACACCAACCAGACGCTGTTACACACCAACCAGAGGCTGTTACACCAACCAGACGCTGTTACACACCAACCAGACGCTGTTACACACCAACCAGACGCTGTTACACACCTACCAGAGGCTGTTACACCAACCAGACGCTGTTACACACCAACCAGACGCTGTTACACACCAACCAGACGCTGTTACACCAACCAGACGCTGTTACACACCAACCAGACGCTGTTACACACCAACCAGACGCTGTTACACACCAACCAGACGCTGTTACACACCAACCAGACGCTGTTACACACCAACCAGAGGCTGTTACACACCAACCAGAGGCTGTTACACACCAACCAGAGGCTGTTACACACCAACCAGACGCTGTTACACACCAACCAGACGCTGTTACACCAACCAGACGCTGTTACACCAACCAGACGGCCGACCGTCTGTTACACACCAACCAGACGCTGTTACACACCAACTAGACGCTGTTACACCAACCAGACGGCCGACCGTCTGTTACACACCAACCAGACGCTGTTACACACCAACCAGACGCTGTTACACCAACCAGACGCTGTTACACCAACCAGACGCTGTTACACACCAACCAGAGGCTGTTACACCAACCAGACGCTGTTACACACCAACCAGACGCTGTTACACCAACCAGACACTGTTACACACCAACCAGACGCTGTTACACACCAACCAGACGCTGTTACACCAACCAGACGCTGTTACACCAACCAGACGCTGTTACACACCAACCAGACGCTGTTACACCAACCAGACGCTGTTACACCAACCAGACGCTGTTACACACCAACCAGACGCTGTTACACACCAACCAGACGCTGTTACACACCAACCAGAGGCTGTTACACACCAACCAGACGCTGTTACACCAACCAGACGCTGTTACACACCAACCAGACGCTGTTACACACCAACCAGAGGCTGTTACACACCAACCAGAGGCTGTTACACACCAACCAGACGCTGTTACACACCAACCAGACGCTGTTACACACCAACCAGACGCTGTTACACACCAACCAGACGCTGTTACACACCAACCAGACGGCCGACCGTCTGTTACACACCAACCAGAGGCTGTTACACACCAACCAGACGCCGACCGTCTGTTACACACCAACCAGACGCTGTTACACACCAACCAGACGCCGACCGTCTGTTACACACCAACCAGAGGCTGTTACACACCAACCAGACGCCGACCGTCTGTTACACACATAGACAGTATATATACTGGACCAGCAGGTCCCGTGTCTCTGGACGGAGACCAGTGAAGTCTCTTTTCCGGTGATGGCTGAGCGTTACTGAGCAGCCTCCAACTGAGCTTGAAGACGTAGATGTGACGTGAGCAACCTGTCTGAAAGTTGGAAGTCTTCTGGTAGCTGTGCCAAGAGAAATCTCAATCATTCCCAATCTAGCAGAGACGGATTGCACGCGCCATAGGAGCTACGTGGTCCGAGGAGAAGCTAACCCCTTTGTATCAAAAAGCAGCCATGATGAGGTCATCAGGTCGTTAAGGTGTGGCGTGTTGCCATGGCAGCTGAATCTACCTGCAAACGTGCCTGAGCAGACAGAGAAATATACGTCACTGGAGCCCAGTCATACTTTCTGATTACAGCAGAGGAGAGACTCAACCAGCCCTCACACGCTGACACACACACACACACACACACACACACACAGACACACACACACACACACACACACACACACACGCTGACACAGACACACACACACACACACACACTGACACAGACACACACACACACACACACACACACAGACACACACACAAACACTGACACACACACACACACTGACACACACACACACACACACACACACACGCTGACACACACACACACGCAAACACACACACACACACACACACACACACACACGCTGACACACACACACACACACACACACACACACACGCTGACACACACACACACACACACACAGACACACGCCCACGATGACGTCCTGAACACCTCTCTCTGGGCGCCAAGCAGGCTGTCTGTCTTCTGTTGGGATCACAATGTGTGTCCAGTATTCTTGTGGGGTCCGACCAGCCTTGTGGGCCCAAAATGCTGGAGCCCACAAGGTTAAAGGTCTGTTTGAGGGTTAAGACTTGGTTTTAGGATTAGGGTTAGAATTAGGTTATGGTTAGGGTGAGGGTAAGGGTTAAGGTTAGGCATCTAGTGGTGATGGTTAAGGTTAGGGTAAGGGGCTAGGGAATGCATTATGTCAATGACGGGTCCCCACAAAGATAGTGAGACGCACTATGTGTGAGTGTGTGTGTAAATACCAAAAACACAAAAACCACATCTAAAAAATATAAAGCGCAAAAAAAGGTCACAAAAAAACGTCGAAATAAGCAAAAAAAATGCCAAAAATTCCACACAAAAAAGACAAAAAAATCACAAAAATATCAAAATAAGCAACGAAACTGTCGTAAAAAATGTCAAATTAAAAGCATAGAAAAAGTAAAATGAACAAGAAAAAAGTTATAAAAGTGAAGAAAGTCTGAAAAAACCTGAAATTCCACAAAAAAACACAAACACACCAAAAAAGAAAAAAACACCGAAAATTCCACACAAAAAAGACAAAAAAAGCACCAAAAAAGACAAAAAAGCACCAAAAAAGACAAAAAAAGCACCAAAAAAAGCACCAAAAAAGACTCAAAAGCACCAAAAAAGACAAAAAAGCACCAAAAAAGACAAAAAAAGCACCAAAAAAGACAAAAAAAGCACCAAAAAAAGCACCAAAAAAGACAAAAAAGCACCAAAAAAAGCACCAAAAAAAGCACCAAAAAAAGCACCAAAAAAGCACCAAAAAAAGCACCAAAAAGCACCAAAAAAAGCACCAAAAAGCACCAAAAACAGCACCAAAAACAGCACCAAAAAAGACAAAAAAGCACCAAAAAAAGCACCAAAAAAGACAAAAAAGCACCAAAAAAAGCACCAAAAAAGACAAAAAAGCACCAAAAAAAGCACCAAAAAAGACAAAAAAGACAAAAAAGCACCAAAAAAAGCACCTAAAAAAGCACCAAAAACAGCACCAAAAAAGACAAAAAAGCACCAAAAAAGACAAAAAAGCACCAAAAAAAGCACCAAAAAAGACTCAAAAGCACCAAAAAAGACTCAAAAGCACCAAAAAAGACAAAAAAGCACCAAAAAAGACAAAAAAAGCACCAAAAAAGACAAAAAAAAGCACCAAAAAAAGCACCAAAAAAGACAAAAAAGCACCAAAAAAGCACCAAAAAAAGCACCAAAAAGCACCAAAAAAAGCACCAAAAAGCACCAAAAAAAGCACCAAAAAAAGCACCAAAAAAAGCACCAAAAAAAGCACCAAAAAAGCACCAAAAAAAGCACCAAAAAGCACCAAAAAAAGCACCAAAAAGCACCAAAAACAGCACCAAAAACAGCACCAAAAAAGACAAAAAAGCACCAAAAAAAGCACCAAAAAAGACAAAAAAGCACCAAAAAAAGCACCAAAAAAGACAAAAAAGCACCAAAAAAAGCACCAAAAAAGACAAAAAAGACAAAAAAGCACCAAAAAAAGCACCTAAAAAAGCACCAAAAACAGCACCAAAAAAGACAAAAAAGCACCAAAAAAGACAAAAAAGCACCAAAAAAAGCACCAAAAAAGACTCAAAAGCACCAAAAAAGACTCAAAAGCACCAAAAAAGACAAAAAAGCACCAAAAAAGACAAAAAAAGCACCAAAAAAGACAAAAAAAGCACCAAAAAAAGCACCAAAAAAGACAAAAAAGCACCAAAAAAAGCACCAAAAAAAGCACCAAAAAAAGCACCAAAAAAGCACCAAAAAAAGCACCAAAAAGCACCAAAAAAAGCACCAAAAAGCACCAAAAACAGCACCAAAAACAGCACCAAAAAAGACAAAAAAGCACCAAAAAAAGCACCAAAAAAGACAAAAAAGCACCAAAAAAAGCACCAAAAAAGACAAAAAAGACAAAAAAGCACCAAAAAAAGCACCTAAAAAAGCACCAAAAACAGCACCAAAAAAGACAAAAAAGCACCAAAAAAGACAAAAAAGCACCAAAAAAAGCACCAAAAAAAGCACCAAAAAAGACAAAAAAAAGACAAAAAAAAACGTAGAACTAAGCACCAAAACTGTCGGGAAAAACACAAAAAAATTCAAATTAAAAGCAAAGAAAAAGTCAAATAAATGTCACAATAAAAAACAATAAAGTGAAGAAAGTCTGAAAAAAACGCGCCAGAAATTCCACAAAAAAAAAAACACCCCAAAATAGAAAAAGTAGCGCCAAAAAAGGTCACAAAAAAACGTCGAAATAAGCAAAAAAGCACCAAAATAGAAAAATGCGCCAAAAAACGTGGAAGTGACCCCGGAGTACTGGCAGCGTCTCCTCTCTCGCTGGAGCCGAGTGTCTCTCCTCCCGGGACACCTGAGGAGTGTCCGGGGCGCCGGCTGAAACTCCATCTCTGCACGGTTTAATATTTAAAGACCGGCGGGAGTTCGGTTCCCGTAGCAATCAGCATCGCCGTGTCCCGGTCGCCGTAGCAACACTCACACTGCGCTGAAGTCATCTGCTGTCAGACCAGGTAACTGAAACATTTCTCTATTCGCTTATTTCTCTTAAAGATTAATACCGTGTTTCCTGATTGATTCATGTAGTGCAGCGCTGGGAAGTAACTAAGTACATGTACTCCACTACTGTACTTAGTTACTTAGTACCACATGTTGAGGTACTTATACTTCTACTCCGCTCCATTCATCTGTTACAGCTTTAGTTACTAGTTACTTTAGTTACTAGTTACTTTAGTTACTCCACTCCATTCATCTGTTCCAGCTTTACTTACTAGTTACTTTAGTTACTCCGCTCCATTCATCTGTTACAGCTTTACTTACTAGTTACTTTAGTTACTAGTTACTTTAGTTACTCCGCTCCATTCATCTGTTCCAGCTTTAGTTACTAGTTACTTTAGTTACTCCGCTCCATTCATCTGTTACAGCTTTAGTTACTAGTTACTTTAGTTACTAGTTACTTTAGTTACTCCGCTCCATTCATCTGTTACAGCTTTAGTTACTAGTTACTTTAGTTACTCCGCTCCATTCATCTGTTCCAGCTTTAGTTACTAGTTACTTTAGTTACTCCGCTCCATTCATCTGTTCCAGCTTTAGTTACTAGTAACTTTAGTTACTCCTCTACATTCATCTGTTACAGCTTTAGTTACTAGTTACTTTAGTTACTCCGCTCCATTCATCTGTTCCAGCTTTAGTTACTAGTTACTTTAGTTACTCCACTACATTCATCTCTTCCAGCTTTAGTTACTAGTTACTTTAGTTACTCCACTACATTCATCTGTTCCAGCTTTAGTTACTAGTTACTTTAGTTACTCCGCTACATTCATCTGTTCCAGCTTTAGTTACTAGTTACTTTAGTTACTAGTTACTTTAGTTACTCCGCTCCATTCATCTGTTCCAGCTTTAGTTACTAGTTACTTTAGTTACTCCGCTCCATTCATCTGTTCCAGCTTTAGTTACTAGTTACTTTAGTTACTCCGCTACATTCATCTGTTCCAGCTTTAGTTACTAGTTACTTTAGTTACTCCGCTCCATTCATCTGTTACAGCTTTAGTTACTAGTTACTTTAGTTACTCCGCTCCATTCATCTGTTCCAGCTTTAGTTACTAGTTACTTTAGTTACTCCGCTCCATTCATCTGTTCCAGCTTTAGTTACTAGTAACTTTAGTTACTCCTCTACATTCATCTGTTACAGCTTTAGTTACTAGTTACTTTAGTTACTCCGCTCCATTCATCTGTTCCAGCTTTAGTTACTAGTTACTTTAGTTACTCCACTACATTCATCTGTTCCAGCTTTAGTTACTAGTTACTTTAGTTACTCCACTACATTCATCTGTTCCAGCTTTAGTTACTAGTTACTTTAGTTACTCCGCTACATTCATCTGTTCCAGCTTTAGTTACTAGTTACTTTAGTTACTAGTTACTTTAGTTACTCCGCTCCATTCATCTGTTCCAGCTTTAGTTACTAGTTACTTTAGTTACTCCACTCCATTCATCTGTTCCAGCTTTAGTTACTAGTTACTTTAGTTACTCCGCTCCATTCATCTGTTCCAGCTTTAGTTACTAGTTACTTTAGTTACTCCTCTACATTCATCTGTTCCAGCTTTAGTTACTAGTTACTTTAGTTACTCCGCTACATTCATCTGTTCCAGCTTTAGTTACTAGTTACTTTAGTTACTCCGCTCCATTCATCTGTTCCAGCTTTAGTTACTAGTTACTTTAGTTACTCCGCTCCATTCATCTGTTACAGCTTTAGTTACTAGTTACTTTAGTTACTAGTCACTTTAGTTACTCCGCTCCATTCATCTGTTACAGCTTTAGTTACTAGTTACTTTAGTTACTAGTTACTTTAGTTACTCCACTCCATTCATCTGTTCCAGCTTTAGTTACTAGTTACTTTAGTTACTCCGCTCCATTCATCTGTTCCAGCTTTAGTTACTAGTTACTTTAGTTACTCCGCTCCATTCATCTGTTCCAGCTTTAGTTACTAGTTACTTTAGTTACTCCGCTCCATTCATCTGTTCCAGCTTTAGTTACTAGTTACTTTAGTTACTAGTTACTTTAGTTACTAGTTACTTTAGTTACTCCACTACATCCATCTGTTCCAGCTTTAGTTACTAGTTACTTTAGTTACTAGTTACTTTAGTTACTCCGCTCCATTCATCTGTTACAGCTTTAGTTACTAGTTACTTTAGTTACTAGTTACTTTAGTTACTCCGCTCCATTCATCTGTTCCAGCTTTAGTTACTAGTTACTTTAGTTACTCCACTACATTCATCTGTTACAGCTTTAGTTACTAGTTACTTTAGTTACTCCGCTACATTCATCTGTTCCAGCTTTAGTTACTAGTTACTTTAGTTACTAGTTACTTTAGTTACTCCACTACATTCATCTGTTCCAGCTTTAGTTACTAGTTACTTTAGTTACTAGTTACTTTAGTTACTCCACTACATTCATCTGTTCCAGCTTTAGTTACTAGTTACTTTAGTTACTCCGCTCCATTCATCTGTTCCAGCTTTAGTTACTAGTTACTTTAGTTACTCCGCTACATTCATCTGTTACAGCTTTAGTTACTAGTTACTTTAGTTACTCCACTACATTCATCTGTTCCAGCTTTTTATTATTACAGATACACACACACACACACACACACACACACACACAGAGACACACACACACACACACACACACACACACACACACACACACACACACACACACACAGAGACACACACACACACACACACACACACACACACACACACACACACACAGAGACACACACACACACACACACACACACACACACACACACACACACACACACACACAGAGACACACACACACACACACACACACACACACACACACACACACACACACACACACACACACACACACAGAGACACACACACACACACACACACACACACACACACACACACACACACACACACAGTCTTTGTGGATTTTGAATGTTTCTAATCTTTCTCTCTGATTCTCTCCCAGACGAAGAGCCCGATATCTTGAGGTCAGGATGAACGCGTCCGGGGCAGAGAATGGCTCTTACTCGCTGACCTTCCTGGGAAAGAAGGTGGGGAGGCATCACTCGGTGGCGCCCGCAGGCAAGCAACGTGAGTGTCCAACAGCTGATCACTTCGGTGTCAGATATCAGACTACAGACCCCACCACAGACACACACACACACACACACACACACACACACACACACACACACACACACACACACACACACACACAGACAGACAGACAGACAGACAGACAGACAGACAGACAGACAGACAGACAGACACACACACACACACACACACACACACACACACACACACACAGACTCCATGTAAATAATCAGGACTTTTAGCGTGTATAGAGTCAGCATATTTCTACCAGACTCCATGTAAATAATCAGGACTTTTAGCGTGTATAGAGCCAGCATATTTCCACCAGACTCCATGTAAATAATCAGTACTTTTAGCGTGTATAGAGCCAGCATATCTCCACCAGACTCCATGTAAATAATCAGGACTTTTAGTGTGTATAGAGCCAGCATATTTCCACCAGACTCCATGTAAATAATCAGTACTTTTAGCGTGTATAGAGCCAGCATATCTCCACATGTAAATGGGTGAATTAAGGGTTTATTTCAACCAAACCAGAGTGGTGATTGTTGGAACAGTGGAAAGATGAACCAAGACGGCTTTTGATAGTTTGATTTAGTTTCTGTCCACTTTGAATGAAGTGTGTTTTACGATGATAAAAGTCCTGATTATTTACATGGAGTCTGGTGGAGTTTGGTGATGGTGATTTCTCAGTTACTCTTTGCATGCTTGCACATCATCTGGATGTTATGTTTTCCTGTCAGGCGCCTGGGAGATGACTAATGTCTCCGCCTGCCCCGAGGACATGGCCGTGTCCCCGCGGCCGGGACGCGTCCCTGTCACGGCGCCGGGACCGGATGAGTTACCGGGCAGCGTGCCGGAGCTGCAGGACCAGCGGCCAATCATCCACAACAGCCAGTGTGACCAGTACGAGGACAACATGGCAGGTCAGACACACAGTCAACCTTTGACCTTTGACTCTAAACTTAAACCCAGCAGACCAAATCAATCTGGGGGGGGGGGGGGGGGGGGGGGGGGGCGAGGCAAGACTACAAATGTTTAATCTGACATTTGAAATGGGGGTTTTGTGCCGATGTTTCAACGTTATTTGCAACTTTTTTTTTCAACATTGGTTTTTCCGACGTTTTTTTTTCAGCGTTTTTTAGTTTTTTAGAATTGTTAAAAAGAATTTGACGTTTTTGACTTTTTTTTAGGCGGGTATGTTTGACGTTTCTGACGGGGGGGGGGGGGTTCTGACATTTTTATAAAAAATTTTACTTCGTTTTTGACGATTGTTTTAATGTTTTTATGACGTTTTAAAACTTTTTTTGCTGCATTTTGGCGAGTTTTTTTACGGGTATGATTGACGTTTTTTTTGTGTCCCTATTTTCTTTTTTTTTTTTTCTTTCTTTTGGTTTTCCTGCTGTTTGTATTTTTTTTTCAACTTTTTTTTTCAACTTTTTTTAAATTTTTGTTCAACTTTTTTAAAAAAAATTTTTAAACTTTTTAAAAAATAATTTTCAACTTTTTTTTTCAACTTTTTCTCATTTCTATGATTTTTGGGCTTATTCGGATGTTTGAGGTTTTTGACGATTGTTTTAATATTTTTGTGACATTTTTCACGTTTTTTTAAAAACTTTTTTAAAAACTTTTTCTGCATTTCGGCGTTTTTTTTCTACGGTACGATTGACGCTTTTTGACGTGTTTTTTTAAGCGATTTCTTCAGGGTTTTTTTAGACTTTTAAAAAAGATTTTTTTAATTTTTTTCAGCATTTTTTTACTTTTTATGAGGCGGGGATGTTTGACATTTTGATCCATTTATTTACTGCGTTTGTTTTAATGTTTTTTTAAAACTTTTTTTGCTGCATTTTGGCGTTTTTTTTGTCATTTTTCTGCAGTTTTTTTTTTTTTTCCATTTTTTATTTTCAACTTTTTTTTCAACATTGTTGTTTTTTCCGGAAAAAAAAAAAATTCAGCATTTTTTTTACATTTTTTTCGGAATTTTTTTTAGACTTTTTCATTTTTATGACTTTTTATTGGCGGGGATGTTTGACGTTTTTGACGATTCTTTTAAACTTTTTTTTCTGCATTTCGGCCGTTTTTTTTTTACGGGTACGATTGGCGCTTTTTGACGATTTTTGAACGACTTCGTCAGGTCATTTCTTTTTTAAGCGTTTTTGAGTTTATTTTTTTTCATATTTTTTAGCCTTTTTTTCATGTTTTTGTTGCTTTTGCGACTTCTGCTGTTTGTTTTTGTAAGAGACACTTTTGGCGGGATTTTTGCAGACTTTTTAAAAAAAACAAAAATAAATTTTTTAGGTTTCTATATTTGATGGTTCTGACAGAGGGGGGGGGGGGGGGGGGGGTTGATGTTATTATTTCTTGCATTTTTGACGACTGTTTTAATGTTTTTTTGATTTTTTTAACGTTATCTTTTTCTGCATTTTGGCGTTTTTTTTTTTTTTTTTACCCTTTAACAACCCCGTATGATTGACGTTTTTAAATTTTTAAATTTTTTGTTTTTTTTGCAACTTTTTTGTCCCTTTTTTCAACATTTTTGTAGCTTTAGCAACTTCTGCTGTTTGTTTGTTCTGGCTCTTTCCCAGACGTTCATGGCAGGTTTTTAAACGTTTCAAACATTTCTGTCAGCAACTTTAACCTTCAATCATTTGGACTCCCGCTAACCCCGAGCACTTGCCTGTCCTGCCTAATGCATATGATGTTTGGCCTATCTTTAAATTGTCTTTATTCACTGTGACTGCCTGTACCGCGGGCCGGCACGGATCAGCCGATTACCCGAGTGACTTGTGTCCCGCAGGCGTTTGTCTGTAGCTCCTGACTCCGTCTCTGTTTCTCTGAAAGGTGTTTCTGGGAGGAAAGTAGCAGCGTGACGGCTCGCCCACATTCCCTGAGAGAGGGGCGGGAACCAAAGACACACAGGGAGGGGTGACACTTCATAATATAGGGAGTGCTCAGTAGTTTAGATAAGCTTTTCTTGCACTGATGGATGAACTTAAACCAGAAAATAAACAGGGACTTAGTTAATTAACTGGAAAACTTACAATTATTGAGTGCAATATTACAGACATAGACCTTTAAGATCCTTTATATTTAACATGGAGCTCCAGCCCCAAACCCACCAGACTCCATGTAAATAATCAGCACTTTTAGCGTGTATAGAGCCAGCATATCTCCACCAGACTCCATGTAAATAATCAGCACTTTTAGCGTGTATAGAGCCAGCATATTTCCACCAGACTCCATGTAAATAATCAGCACTTTTAGCGTGTATAGAGCCAGCATATTTCCACCAGACTCCATGTAAATAATCAGGACTTTTAGCGTGTATAGAGCCAGCATATTTCCACCAGACTCCATGTAAATAATCAGCACTTTTAGCGTGTATAGAGCCAGCATATTTCCACCAGACTCCATGTAAATAATCAGCACTTTTAGCGTGTATAGAGCCAGCATATTTCCACCAGACTCCATGTAAATAATCAGGACTTTTAGCGTGTATAGAGCCAGCATATTTCCACCAGACTCCATGTAAATAATCAGCACTTTTAGCGTGTATAGAGCCAGCATATCTCCACCAGACTCCATGTAAATAATCAGTACTTTTAGCGTGTATAGAGCCAGCATTTTTCCACCAGACTCCATGTAAATAATCAGTACTTTTAGCGTGTATAGAGCCAGCATATCTCCACATATAAATGGGTGAATTAAGGGATTATTTCAACCAAACCAGAGTGGTGATTGTTGGAACAGTGGAAAGATGAACCAAGACGGCTTTTGATAGTTTTATTTAGTTTCTGTCCACTTTGAATGAAGTGTGATTAATGCTGATAAAATCACTGATTATTTACATGGAGTCTGGTGGAGTTCTTCATCCGAGTATTTTAGAAAAAGCTTTTTTGCTGCACTGATGGATGAACTTAAACCTGAAAATAAAGAGGGACTTAACTAGTTACTTAACTGGGAAACTTACAGTTATTGAGTGCAATATTTAGAAATGTAAACAGACAATAAACTGCATGTTAATCAATAATCATCATCATAAAGATGTAATAAAACGTGTTTTAAATATGAATGAAATTAAAGTGATCTTATTGAGATGTATGTGTTCTTGTTGTTATTCCCAAGACTGCATCCATGTTAAAAAAAAAATACAAATGCATTATAGGTCCGTTTATCTTTGGGTCATTTCATTTTCATTTCATAAACAGGTATTAAAAAAACAAAACGAGGTTGTAGGGTGATTAAATACAAACGTTAAAGTTGGAATAGGTTTCAAGGCGTGTTTCACTTTCTATAGAGAAAAAGGGATGAGCGAAACTATTTTTCATATATATATCTTTGTGGGGGACCCGTCATTGACATAATGCATTCCCTAGCCCCTTACCCTAACCTTAACCATCACCACTAGATGCCTAACCTTAACCCTTACCCTCACCCTAACCATAACCTAATTCTAACCCTAATCCTAAAACCAAGTCTTAACCCTCAAACAGACCTTTAACCTTGTGGGCTCCAGCATTTTGGGCCCACAAGGCTGGTTGGACCCCACAAGTATACTGGACTCCCGTTTTTTGGACCCCACGAATATAGTTAAACAAGAACACACACACACACACACACACACACACACACACACACACACACACACACACACACACACACACACACACACACACACACACACACAAACACACACACACACAAACATAGACACGGACACACACACTCACATACACACAAACACAGACACAAACACACACACAGGACACACAGATACACAGACACACACACACACACACACACACACACACACACACACACACACACACACACTCACACACACACACACACACACACACACACACACACACACACTCACACACACACACACACACACACACACACACACACACACACACACACTCACACACACACACACACACACACACACACACACACACACACACACACACACACACACACACACACATGCCGGCTAGACGCACACGTTGATTCTAGGCAGGAGCATAAAAGGCCTTCAGACCCTCCTCCCTGAAATCCAGAATGACAATCTGCAGAATACCAAGAAGACAAAGTCTCCGAAATCCATTCACACGATTTAAGTTGCATCTGTTTTATGATGTAATATGACACATGACTTTCACTGCGTTGCAAAATAATGAAGCAATAGCAGAATGTGTTGTTCTCCTCCTCTCCCCCCCCCCCCCCGTTCCTGCACCAAGCTGTGAATCGTCCCAGACCCGTGTGGATGAAGAGGTGGACCGCGTTCAAACGCTGGGTCAGACCCGACAGCAGGAAACACCGCAGACAAGACATCGACACCGGTAACACACGATGCTGATTGGTTGAGAAAGCTTATAGAAGCTCAGATTATTATTCTAAGTGTCTGACAACATCATGAAAGGATCCCTACAGAGATAGACCTTTTAGTTAAAGAGGAAGATCCTTTTAGTTTAACATGGAACAGCCCCAAAATCACCATCACCAAACTCCACCAGACTCCATGTAAATAATCAGGACTTTTAGCGTGTATAGAGCCAGCATATTTCCACCAGACTCCATGTAAATAATCAGGACTTTTATCGTGTATAGAGCCAGCATATTTCCACCAGACTCCATGTAAATAATCAGGACTTTTATCGTGTATAGAGCCAGCATATCTCCACCAGACTCCATGTAAATAATCAGTACTTTTATCATCGTAAAACACACTTCATTCAAAGTGGACAGAAACTAAATCAAACTATCAAAAGCCGTCTTGGTTCATCTTTCCACTGTTCCAACAATCACCACTCTGGTTTGGTTGAAATAAACCCTTAATTCACCCATTTACATGTGGAGATATGCTGGCTCTATACACGCTAAAACTACTGATTATTTACATGGAGTCTGGTGGAGATATGCTGGCTCTATACACGCTAAAACTACTGATTATTTACATGGAGTCTGGTGGAAATATGCTGGCTCTATACACGCTAAAAGTCCTGATTATTTACATGGAGTCTGGTGGAGTTTGGTGATGGTGATTTCGAAGCTGTCAATGGCAAAAACAGAACTTTTTTAGAGTAAGATAAAGCCCCGAAATCACCATCACTAAACCCCACCAGACTCCTTGTAAATAATCAGGACTTTTAGCGTGTATAGAGCCAGC
>CM042314.1:1696728-1699228 GCA_023566125.1 Zingel zingel | reverse complement strand
CTCTTTTATATAGACCTTAGTGGTCCCCTAATACTGTATCTGAAGTCTCTCTATATAGACCTTAGTGGTCCCCTAATACTGTATCTGAAGTCTCTTTTATATAGGCCTTAGTGGTCCCTAATACTGTATCTGAAGTCTTTTATATAGGCCTTAGTGGTCCCCTAATACTGTATCTGAAGTCTCTTTTATATAGGCCTTAGTGGTCCTCTAATACTGTATCTGAAGTCTTTTATATAGGCCTTAGTGGTCCCCTAATACTGTATCTGAAGTCTCTTTATATAGACCTTAGTGGTCCCCTAATACTGTATCTGAAGTCTCTTTTATATAGACCTTAGTGGTCCCCTAATACTGTATCTGAAGTCTCTTTTATATAGACCTTAGTGGTCCCCTAATACTGTATCTGAAGTCTCTTTATATAGACCTTAGTGGTCCCTAATACTGTATCTGAAGTCTCTTTATATAGACCTTAGTGGTCCCCTAATACTCTATCTGAAGTCTCTCTATATAGACCTTAGTGGTCCCCTAATACTGTATCTGAAGTCTCTTTATATAGGCCTTAGTGGTCTCCTAATACTGTATCTGAAGTCTCTTTATATAGACCTTAGTGGTCCCCTAATACTGTATCTGAAGTCTCTCTATATAGACCTTAGTGGTCCCCTAATACTGTATCTGAAGTCTCTTCATATAGGCCTTAGTGGTCCCCTAATACTGTATCTGAAGTCTCTTTTATATAGACCTTAGTGGTCCCCTAATACTGTATCTGAAGTCTTTTATATAGGCCTTAGTGGTCCCCTAATACTGTATCTGAAGTCTTTTATATAGGCCTTAGTGGTCCCTAATACTGTATCTGAAGTCTTTTATATAGGCCTTAGTGGTCCCTAATACTGTATCTGAAGTCTTTTATATAGGCCTTAGTGGTCCCCTAATACTGTATCTGAAGTCTCTTTTATATAGGCCTTAGTGGTCCTCTAATACTGTATCTGAAGTCTTTTATATAGGCCTTAGTGGTCCCCTAATACTGTATCTGAAGTCTCTTTATATAGACCTTAGTGGTCCCCTAATACTGTATCTGAAGTCTCTTTTATATAGACCTTAGTGGTCCCCTAATACTGTATCTGAAGTCTCTTTTATATAGACCTTAGTGGTCCCCTAATACTGTATCTGAAGTCTCTTTATATAGACCTTAGTGGTCCCTAATACTGTATCTGAAGTCTCTTTATATAGACCTTAGTGGTCCCCTAATACTCTATCTGAAGTCTCTCTATATAGACCTTAGTGGTCCCCTAATACTGTATCTGAAGTCTCTTTATATAGGCCTTAGTGGTCCCTAATACTGTATCTGAAGTCTCTTTATATAGGCCTTGGTGGTCCCTAATACTGTATCTGAAGTCTCTTTATATAGACCTTAGTGGTCCCCTAATACTGTATCTGAAGTCTCTCTATATAGACCTTAGTGGTCCCCTAATACTGTATCTGAAGTCTCTTCATATAGGCCTTAGTGGTCCCCTAATACTGTATCTGAAGTCTCTCTATATAGACCTTAGTGGTCCCCTAATACTGTATCTGAAGTCTCTTCATATAGACCTTAGTGGTCCCCTAATACTGTATCTGAAGTCTCTTTTATATAGACCTTAGTGGTCCCCTAATACTGTATCTGAAGTCTCTCTATATAGACCTTAGTGGTCCCCTAATACTGTATCTGAAGTCTCTTTTATATAGGCCTTAGTGGTCCCTAATACTGTATCTGAAGTCTCTTTTATACAGGCCTTAGTGGTCCCCTAATACTGTATCTGAAGTCTCTCTATATAGACCTTAGTGGTCCCCTAATACTGTATCTGAAGTCTCTTTATATAGACCTTAGTGGTCCCCTAATACTGTATCTGAAGTCTCTTTTATATAGACCTTAGTGGTCCCCTAATACTGTATCTGAAGTCTCTATATATAGGCCTTAGTGGTCCCTAATACTGTATCTGAAGTCTCTTTCCCGAAATTCAGCCTCGGTGCAGAATTACAGCCACTAGAGCCATTAAGTGTGTGTGTCTGTGTGTGTCTTTGTATGTGTGTCTGTGTGTAAGTATGTGTGTGTCTTTGTGTGTGTGTGTCTTTGTGTAAGTGTGTGTAAGTGTGTGTGTGTATGTGTGTGTCTGTGTCTTTGTGTGTGTGTGTCTTTGTGTAAGTGTGTGTAAGTGTGTGTGTGTGTATGTGTGTGTCTGTGTATTTGTGTGTGTGTGTGTGTGTAAGTGTGTGTCTTTGTACGTGTGTGTGTGTCTGTGTGTAAGTGTGTGTTTGTGTGTGTGTCTGTGTGCGTATGTGTGTGTGTCTTTGTATGTGTGTGTGTCTGTGTGTAAGTGTGTGTTTGTGTGTGTGTAAGTGTGTGTTTGTGTGTGTGTGTCTGTGTGCGTATGTGTGTGTGTCTTTGTGTGTGTGTGTGTCTTTGTGTAAGTGTGTGTAAGTGTGTGTGTGTTTGTGTGTTTGTGTGTGTGTGTCTGTGTGTAAGTGT
>CM042314.1:1681728-1684228 GCA_023566125.1 Zingel zingel | reverse complement strand
GATCTCTGTGATTTATGTGTGTGTGTGTGTGTCTGTGTGTATTGGGAGTGTGTGTGTGTGTGTATATGTATATGTGTGTGTGTGTGTGTGTGTGTGTGTGTGTGTGTGTGTATTGACAGTGTGTGTGTGTGTGTGTGTGTGTGTGTGTGTTGGGAGTGTGTGTGTGTGTGTGTGTATATGTATATTTGTGTGTATATGTATATATGTGTGCGTGTGTGTGTGTGTGTATTGGGAGTATGTGTGTGTGTGTGTGTGTGTTTTTGTATATGTATATGTATATGTATATGTGTGTGTGTGTGTGTGTGTTGGGAGTGTGTGTGTGTGTGTGTGTGTGTGTGTCTGTGTGTGTGTGTGTGTGTGTGTGTGTTGGGAGTGTGTGTGTGTGTGTGTGTGTGTGTGTGTGTGTGTTGGGAGTGTGTGTGAGTGTGTGTGTGTGTGTGTTGGGAGTGTGTGTGTGTGTGTGTTGGGAGTGTGTGTGTGTGTGTGTGTGTGTGTGTGTGTGTGTGTGTGTGTGTGTGTGTGTGTGGTCTAACTTGTACTACTTTACAGGCTGGAGGACCCTGAGTCTGGCTGGTCTCTACTGGAAGCAACAGTGAGGGGGTTGGAGGTCTCTCAGCTGGCTTTGGACTGCATCAAAACCGGAGAAAGCCCCGTAATAAACGGTGAACAAATACCCTAAATACTCTAAATACTCTAAATACCCTAAATACTCTAAATACATACCTTCACTGCATCCGAGTGCACATTCTGATTATATCCACATCACATGCTTCAGAATCCCTTCAAACCAGGGGTGACGAACTCAACTTCACTAAGGGCCACACTGGAAAATGAGAATCACATTAAAGGAGAATTCCGGTCAATTTCAACACGTAGCTCTGATGTTTGGAGTGCTGGCAGTAGCAAAAAAAACGAAAACAATCGGTGCACCGTGTTATCCCCCTGCTAGCGTTAGCACCAAGGGGTTAGCTTCTCCTCGGACCGCGTAGCTCCTATGGCGCCATTCTGATGCTACCAAGCCATCAGCTCCCGTTAGCATCCCATTGACTGCCATTCATTCTGATGCTACCAAGCCATCACCCCCCGTTAGCATCCCATTGACTGCCATTCATTCTGATGCTACCAAGCCATCAGCTCCCGTTAGCATCCCATTGACTGCCATTCATTCTGATGCTACCAAGCCATCAGCTCCCGTTAGCATCCCATTGACTGCCATTCATTCTGATGCTACCAAGCCATCAGCTCCCGTTAGCATCCCATTGATTCCCATTCATTCTGATGCTACCAAGCCATCAGCTCCCGTTAGCATCCCATTGACTGCCATTCATTCTGACGTCACTTTGACAGAGAATAACTTTACATCTGAAGCGTTTAAAGACTCTATTTGTCCGTTGTTTATTTCTAAAGAAACACGACAACGTATAAAAGGCTCCATTACCTTGTAGCTCACGTTATGGCTCCGTAGCAGACGTTGTTATAAAAATAGGCTAACGATTGGGTCATAACCACGAGACTTACTGTCTCATAGTAGAGGAATTACCGTATAGTCCAGGAGAAGCTCTCAGGCAGTTTGGACTTCCATTAGCTGTTTAAGTGTAATTACTAATGTTAACTATCATGTTAGTGATCAGTAATTAGCCTGTGCCTATGTTATCTCCTTACATATACCTACGCTCTCCGTCTCTGCTAGATTGGGAATGATTGAGATTTCTCTTGGCACAGCTACCAGAAGACTTCCAACTTTCAGACAGGTTGCTCACGTCACATCTACGTCTTCAAGCTCAGTTGGAGGCTGCTCAGTAACGCTCAGCCATCACCGGGAAAGAGACTTCACTGGTCTCCGTCCAGAGACACGGGACCTGCTGGTCCAGTATATATACTGTCTATGGTTAGCACCCAACAGGCTTAAACAGGGCAAGTTTTAAACGTGTTTTTAGCCTCTAAACATGCTCAACATGTCATTACCAGTTCCTCCCCATGTGCAGTGATTCCTTCTGAGGGAACACAGTGAATCTGACTGCAGTCGATGTGACAGAAAGGCTTAAAAGTCGTGTTAATCCAGCCAGTGCTCATACCTCTTTTGATTTCCTGTTTTCCAGTCAAGCCCACGCCAGTCGATTGTCGAACTCATACAATCCAATATTCCAGTCAGATTCGCTGTGTTCCCTCGGAAGGAATCCCTGCTCATGGGTCGGCCCTTGGAATGACATTTCGAGCATGTTTAGAGGCTTAAAACAGGTTTAAAACTTGCCCTGTTTGAGTCTGTTGGGGGCTAACGCTAGCAGGAGGCTAATGCTAGCAGGAGGCTAACACTAGCAGGAGGCTAACACGGTGGAGGCAGCACCGATTGGTTTAGTTCTTCTCGCTACTGACAGCTCTCCACATTTACACACAGCAGATCTACGGGTTGAAATCCACCGCAATTCTCCTTTAAGGGCCAGACGTGTAGTTGAATAATATCTTTAACTGTATTATTATTATTATTATTATTATTATTATT
>CM042314.1:1669228-1676728 GCA_023566125.1 Zingel zingel | reverse complement strand
CGCACACGCACACACACACACACACACACACACACATAAACAGACGCATACGCACACACACACACACACACACACACACAGACGCACACGCACACACACACATAGACACAGACGCACACGCACACACACACACACACGCACACACACACACACATAGACACGCACACACACACACACACACACATAGACACACACACACACACACACACACACACACACACACATAGACACACACAGACGCACACACACACATAGACACAGACGCACACGCACGCACGCACACACGCACGCATAGACACAGACGCACACGTACACGCACACAAGCACACTCACACGCACGCACGCACGCACAAACGTATGCACACACACACACACACACACACACACACACACACACACAGAGACACACACACACAGACCCACACAGCTGAACCAGGGTGAAATAGGACCCTGGTGGAAGAAGTTACCTTTGATTGAATTTCTGACCTTTTCCTTCGTCGTTTCTTTCAGGTAAAATCCGGGTGTTCTGTCGGATTCGGCCGCTGAGCCGGAGCGAGGTGGCGCAGGGCGGAGCCGTCGCCGTGGAGAAGATAGATGATTACTCCGTCGCCGTGGAAACACCTCGAGGGCCGAGGGAGTTTCAGTTTGACAAAGTATTCGTGGCCGAAGCCTCGCAGGAACAGCTGTTCCAGGACACCAACAGGTCTCTTTCACCCTTCATACGTCAGACTTTGTTTTCAGCTTTTCTTTCCGACTTTTCCTCAGTTCTTCGACATTTTGACGCTTTTACATATTTACAGTAAATGACGAGAGAACGTTGGAGAAAGTGACAAAAATGTTTTTGGCAAAATTGAAATGTTTTTTTTATTTTTTTTTTTTTTTAAAAATGCAGATTTTTAGAAATGGTTTTTGGCGATTTAAAAAAAAAAATTGACAACATTTAAAAAAAAAAAAAAAAAATCACCAAAAACATTTAAAATGTTTTTTTTTTTTTAAAATGTTTTTTTGTTTATGGTTTTGGCGATTTAAAAAAAAAAATCGCCAAAGACATTTTTGGCGATTTTTAGAAATGTTTTTGGCAATTTAAAAAAAAAAACAAAAAAAAATTACGATTTTTTAAATGTAAATTTTTGGCAATTTAAAAAACAAACAAATTGACAACATTTAAAAAAACAATTTTTTACTTTTTCGTACTGTACTCTTTTTTGGAAATGTTTTTGGCGATTTTTTGTTAATGGTTTTGACGATAATTTAGTAAAAAATGTTGGCGATTTTTTAAAATGTTTTTGGCAATTAAAATTTTTTTTTTTTAAATGTTAAAAAAAAAAAAAAAATGTTGATTTTTTTTTTAAATGTTGTCGATTTTTTGTTTATGTTTTTGGCGATTTAAAAAAAAAACTTTTTTTTTTTTTTTTTTTAAACTCTGTACTACTGTATATATATTTTTTTTTCTAAAAAAAATTGGCTTTTTTTAAATGTTTTTTGCGATTTTGAAAAAAAAAAGTGTTTTTTTTATGTTTTTTTATGTTTTTGGCATTTTTTTGTTTATGGTTTTGGTGATTTTTATATATACTGTATATATATATTTTTTTCAAACGCTATAAAAATTAAATAAAAACACCCAAATTCAATGAAAGTAGTGAACTGATCATTTATTTTACCTGTGAAGAGTAATAGTTGTATGGATCCATCCACGTTACTTTCTTTGACAATTTTGGTTGAAAGAAACCCAAATTTCTGATAGAGGAACTTTTTGAATACGGGTCAAATTTGACCCGAGGACAGTTACTTGCTTCCTGTCCGCCCAGATGTTGAGGATATATTTTTGAGGATATATTTCCCCCAACAGGCTGATCCAGTCGGCTATCGATGGTTATAACGTCTGTATCTTTGCGTACGGCCAGACGGGCTCGGGGAAGACCTTCACCATGGTGGGCGACAAGGAGCAGAAGAACCCCGGCATCATGCCCAGATCTTTCAACGCCATCTTCGATATCATACGGGAGAGCAGCAGCAAGTTCCACTTTAAGGTAACAGGCAGCAAGCCAGCTTAAATAACTCATTCTTTGATTCAAATCGTGTGAGTGTGTGTTTGTGTGTATGTATATGTGTGTTCTCGTTTAACTACATTCGTGGAGTCCAAAAACCGGGAGTCCAGTATACTTGTGGGGTCCGACCAGCCTTGTGGGGCCAAAATGCTGGAGCCCACAAGGTTAAAGGTCTGTTTGAGGGTTAAGACTTGGTTTTAGGATTAGGGTTAGAATTAGGTTATGGTTAGGGTGAGGGTAAGGGTTAAGGTTAGGCATCTAGTGGTGATGGTTAAGGTTAGGGTAAGGGGCTAGGGAATGCATTATGTCAATGACGGGTCCCCACAAAGATAGTGAGACGCACTATGTGTGTGTGTGTGTGTGTGCGTGTCTCCCTCCTGTCCCTCCTCTCCCTCCTCTCCCTCCTCTCCCTCCTGTCCCTCCTCTCCCTCCTGTCCCTCCTCTCCCTCCTCTCCCTCCTGTCCCTCCTCTCCCTCCTGTCCCTCCTCTCCCTCCTCTCCCTCCTCTCCCTCCTCTCCCTCCTGTCCCTCCTCTCCCTCCTCTCCCTCCTGTCCCTCCTCTCCCTCCTCTCCCTCCTCTCCCTCCTCTCCCTCCTGTCCCTCCTCTCCCTCCTCTCCCTCCTGTCCCTCCTCTCCCTCCTCTCCCTCCTCTCCCTCCTCTCCCTCCTGTCCCTCCTCTCCCTCCTCTCCCTCCTCTCCCTCCCTCCTGTCCCTCCTCTCCCTCCTCAGGTGTCGGCCTACATGTTGGAGCTGTACAACGACCGGCTGCAAGATCTCTTGGCGCCGCCGGCTGCAGACGCCACGGCGCTGCCCGGCGCGGCCCGGCGGGTGGAGATCAAGAGGAACAGGAAGGGCGTTGTTTTCGCTCAGGGAGCCGAGACTAAAGAGGCGTCCAGCGCTCAGGAGCTGTACGCTCTGTTCCAGCAGGCCGGCGCCCACCGACACATCTCCGCCACCAGTGAGTCTCCAGACCGTGCTGTACCGTACCGTGCCGTGCCATACCGTGCCTTGCCATACCTTACCGTACTGTACTGTGCTGTACCATACCGTGCAGTGCCGTACCATGCCATACTGTACTATGCTGTACCGTGCCTTGCCATACCTTACCGTACTGTACTGTGCTGTACCATACCGTGCAGTGCCGTACCATGCCATACTGTACTATGCTGTACCGTGCTGTGCCATACCATGCCGTGCCATACCGTGCCGTGCAGTGCCGTACCGTACCGTACTGTACTGTGCTGTACCATACCGTGCAGTGCCGTACCATGCCGTGCCATACCTTGCCGTGCAGTGCCATACCGTACCGTACTGTACTGTGCTGTACCATACCGTGCCGAGCAGTGACGTACCATGCCGTACTGTACTGTACTGTGCTGTACCGTGCCGTGCCATACCGTGCCGTACCGTGCAGTGCCGTACTGTACCGTACCGTACCGTGCTGTCCCTTTAAAAAGTCCTGCTAAATGGTTTGGATTTATCGTGTAGGTTACAGTCGGAGTGACGGGACTGTAGCACGTTTCCATGAAAACCATGACAGTGGTAACACACCGGGCGCATAAGGGTTGCGTAGCGTAGATACGTGCCTGATCGAGCGCCTGGCCATTCATACTGGACGCGTATTCCCACGATCAGCAGCGTGCCGTGTATGAACAGACAGATTGGATAACACGGGCGACAAAATAAAAATAGCTGCCCTATGCTGCTGTAGGCCAAGGATTACGCGCCCGGTGTGCGATGGTGTAGTCAGTAATCCATTTATAAATGGTGATTCATGACCTGCAGTTTGTCCATTTTGTTTGCCAGAGACCGAACATTGGCGAGGAAAATGCTGTGTAATAGCAGCCGATTAGGAGCTAGCTTTAGTCGGACGTTAGCCCTCCTCCCTCTGAAAAAAATTGTTAGTTGAAGCCACAGTGTGGTTGGACTTAGTGTCTTCATTAATCAGAGGTCTGTTTTGGGCGTAACATGCAATCAACCAATCAGAGATCATCTCTATTATGATGGAGGATTTGCACTGTAATATTTTTATTTGTAATCTTCTGCATGTGTGTGTGTGTGTGTGTGTGTGTGTGTGTGTGCACGTGCTGTGCACGAGCCTAGGAGCATTTCACTAATGCTCTGTTAAAATAACAATGAAATGCTGCGTTATTGACTTCAGACCAAGTTTTTGTTGGTCAATGGTGCCATCACTTCCCGCTGCCTCAAGATAGCAATACTCCCAGAATGCACCTGAACACACCTCCCTGTAAGACCAGCACGCCCAGAATGCACCTGAACACACCTCCCTGTAAGACCAGCACGCCCAGAATGCACCTGAACACACCTCCCTGTAAGACCAGCACGCCCAGAATGCACCTGAACACACCTCCCTGTAAGACCAGCACGCCCAGAATGCACCTGAACACACCTCCCTGTAAGACCAGCACGCCCAGAATGCACCTGAACACACCTCCCTGTAAGACCAGCACGCCCAGAATGCACCTGAACACACCTCCCTGTAAGACCAGCACGCCCAGAAAGCACCTGAACACACCTCCCTGTAAGACCAGCATGCCCAGAATGCACCTGAACACACCTCCCTGTAAGACCAGCACGCCCAGAATGCACCTGAACACACCTCCCCTGTAAGACCAGCACGCCCAGAATGCACCTGAACACACCTCCCCTGTAAGACCAGCACGCCCAGAATGCACCTGAACACACCTCCCTGTAAGACCAGCAATGGGCCACAGATGGGAGCAGGTGCATTTGCTATTTAAATGACGCGGGCACTGGATGGGAAACTGACAACTGCGTTGGGCCTTGCGCTACGCCGGGTGCAAGATAGGGCCCTAAATGTCATGTGTGTTTCCCCCAGAGATGAACCTGGAGAGTTCCCGCTCCCATCTCATCGTTTGCATCATGGTGGAGAGCCGAAATCTGACCAACGGCAGCGTGAGCACCGGGAAGCTGAGCCTGGTGGACCTGGCCGGCAGCGAGAGAGCCGCCAAGACCGGCGCCAAGGACCACCAGCTAAAGGTTGGCTATCCCGCCGCCATAGCCGCATGGTGCGAAGGAGGTCGGTCAGCTCTATGTTCCCACATTTCAAAGCTTTTTCTTAAAATTAGGCCCTATGTTAGGGTTAGGGTTACATTCAATCGGTAGTCCATTGCTACTAGATAATAGCTTGGGTGTAATTGTCTACCAAATTGGGAGAAAGGGGGATACAATCTGATATAATTTATAAATAATAATGTGGGAACATAGGCACGCTCCCGTGGGAAGCGAAAAAGTGAAAAAATATCAGGAGGGGTGCAGGGTGTTTGTCAGTGAGATTACTGACATAATCCAACGTTATGTAATTAAAGATTAAAATACAACCTTGTAAATATCATTTACATCGCTGGTGCTCAAGCTATTTTCATTAATGTTCCCTCTTTGAACAGCGTTTTTAAGCCGTGTACGCCCTAAAGTCTCTATAAAGAGGTAGAATACAGCGCTATCAGCGCTATATTTACTGAACTACAGCCTTGGACCTGGACAACATTTAGATGATGAGGAAGAAAAGGAGACAACAACTTGGAAAAAGACGGTAGAAAGAAGGAAGGAAGGCAAGAATAGGTCGGACATAGTAACAGTAGAAAGAAGGAAGGAAGGCAAGAATAGGTCGGACATAGTAACAGTAGAAAGAAGGAAGGAAGGCAAGAATAGGTCGGACATAGTAACAGTAGAAAGAAGGAAGGCAACACTAGGGCGAGCCCCCTGCAGTCCTCCAGAGTACCCCTAGGGGGACACGTACCCCCATTTCAGAAACACTGGTTTAACGGCATACAAACACAACAACAGAACGCTATATAGCTGTGTTGGAAACCGTTCCCTATCACGGAAATATTGCATTATTTTGAACTCTGAAATATGAAAATACAATATATACAAATAGTTGACAGTAAACTAACCACCATCAAAGATACTTCACTCAAACCATATAAATATGAACATAAATGTGTTGATATAACTGTAAATGGGCGATAACTTACAGATGAAGCCTGTTTGTGGACTTTAAAGCAAAGGATTGATGCAGATTGTACAATGTGATGTTCACTCACTATCATAGACAGTATATATACTGGACCAGCAGGTCCCGTGTCTCTGGACGGAGACCAGTGAAGGATGTTAGAAGCTCTTTTCCGGTGATGGCTGAGCGTTACTGAGCAGCCTCCAACTGAGCTTGAAGACGTAGATGTGACGTGAGCAACCTGTCTGAAAGTTGGAAGTCTTCTGGTAGCTGTGCCAAGAGAAATCTCAATCATTCCCAATCTAGCAGAGACGGAGAGCGTAGGTATATGTAAGGAGATAACATAGGCACAGGCTAATTACTGATCACTAACATGATAGTTAACATTAGTAATTACACTTAAACAGCTAATGGAAGTCCAAACTGCCTGAGAGCTTCTCCTGGACTATACGGTAATTCCTCTACTATGAGACAGTAAGTCTCGTGGTTATGACCCAATCGTTAGCCTATTTTTATAACAACGTCTGCTACGGAGCCATAAACGAAAATTCTTGATTACAAATAGTGGTCCACACACACGACAACTTTGAAAACCCCTGGTTTAGATAATGCAAAAAGTCAGAGCACTGAAAGTACCAGGATGACCCCCTAAAAACGGTGAAAAAGTTCAGTGTGGAACGATGGATGCTACGCGCACTAAACGGGCGCCATCTTGACTACAAAGCATTTTTTAATTTTTTTTTTTGACAATACCTGCAGACATGTCCCGGGACCTCCCTAGATAGCTGGAGATCTCAACCTCCCCCAATGTCACGCCCTTGCGTTTGAGAAGCCCTGATAAAAGGAAAAGAGAGAGAGGGAACGAGGGAACGGTTTCTGACGCCATGACGGAAAGTATATCAGCTGTTCCTTCTCTCTCTCTCTCTCCCTTCCTGCAGGAGGCTAACTCCATCAACAAGTCTCTGAGCGCTCTGGGAGATGTGATCTCAGCGTTGTCTGCAGAACTGCCACACGTACCGTACAGGAACAGCAAGCTCACCCAGGTAACGGGGCGGCAGGAGCTCAGTCTGTAGAGAGTTGGGTTGGGAACCACAGGGTCGCCGGTTCGCCTCACATTACAAATCGCCTCACAGACCAAAACACGGAGTGTGGACTGGTAGCTGGAGAGATGCCAGTTCACCTCTCAAAACTCTGTTACATCAGCAAGTTACAGGAACATACACACTTGCTCACAAACACTTGCATACTCACACAGACACACACTTACAGACACACAGACACACACACTTGCATACACACGTCCACCGATATCCTCGTATGTTCTGGAGGACTGGTTGGGTGCAGGTTAGCTAACCGTTTCCTCTTTCAGGTGATGCAGGACTCACTCGGAGGAAACGCCAAAACCCTCATGATCGTCAACATCTCTCCGTCAGAATGCAACCTCGACGAGACGCTC
>CM042314.1:1661728-1664228 GCA_023566125.1 Zingel zingel | reverse complement strand
GCTGTAGAGCTCTTCTCAGAGGGAGAAGAAGTCACTCTCAGATGCACAGATTGGGGAGGATAGGGAGCATGACTGGTTTATCAAGTCCAACCGAACAGAGGGAAGAATCTTTAGTGTAGAGTCTAATCAGAGAATGAGCAGAGTGAGCTGGTACTATGATAATGGGAGTCTGGTTATCTCTAATATCTCAGTGGGAGACGCAGGGGAGTACTGGTGAGCAGTTACTGACCCAGTTGATTATCAGTGTGTGTCAACAGAGAGAACTGTGTTAGTGTACATGGAGCCCTTTGGGATCTACTCCACCTTCTTCAAAGTGCGATGCTCAGTGCTCAGTGTCCTGCTGCTGATGCTCTGTGCTGCTGTAGTCGCTGTGAACCGGAGGACACGGAGAGGAGCGCAGCTTTCAGCTCCCACACACACTTAATATGCATATATGATCATTTCATCATTGGCTTTAACACAGCCTGGTATACACTGGCTTTAATACAGCCTGGTATACACCGGCTTTAATACAGCCTCATATACACTGGCTTTAATACAGCCTGGTATACACTGGCTTTAATACAGCCTGGTATACACCGGCTTTAATACAGCCTGGTATACACTGGCTTTAATACAGCCTCATATACACTGGCTTTAATACAGCCTGGTATACACTGTCTTTAATACAGCCTGGTATACACTGTCTTTAATACAGCCTGGTATACACCGGCTTTAATACAGCCTGGTATACACTGGCTTTAATACAGCCTCATATACACTGGCTTTAATACAGCCTGGTATACACTGTCTTTAATACAGCCTGGTATACACTGGCTGTAATACAGCCTGGTATACACTGGCTTTAATACAGCCTCATATACACTGGCTTTAATACAGCCTCATATACACTGGCTTTAATACAGCCTGGTATACACTGGCTTTAATACAGTCTGGTATACACTGGCTTTAATACAGCCTGGTATACACTGGCTTTAATACCGTCTGGTATACACTGGCTTTAATACAGCCTGGTATACACCGGCTTTAATACAGCCTGGTATACACTGTCTTTAATACAGCCTCATATACACTGTCTGTAATACAGCCTCATATACACTGGCTTTAATACAGCCTCATATACACTGGCTTTAATACAGCCTGGTATACACTGGCTTTAATACAGCCTCATATACACTGGCTTTAATACAGCCTCATATACACTGGCTTTAATACAGCCTGGTATACACTGGCTTTAATACAGCCTCATATACACTGGCTTTAATACAGCATGGTATACACTGGCTTTAATACCGTCTGGTATACACTGGCTTTAATACCGTCTGGTATACACTGGCTTTAATACAGCCTCATATACACTGGCTTTAATACAGCCTGGTATACACTGGCTTTAATACAGCCTGGTATACACTGGCTTTAATACAGCCTCGTATATAATGGCTTTAAAACAAGGGATGGGACACATTCATGCTGAGAAAACATTTAAACTAGAACACAAAAGACAGAAACAACAAACAGAAATGATGGGAAATAAGACATACATACCCGATGATTATTATTATAATAATATAAAATAAGTTTTGAATGTTAGTAGGTAACCTTTGATCCTGACAGGGTGCAGATGTTCCCTGTCTGTATTAGTATGTTGTGTGTATATATATATATATATATATATATATATATATATATATATATATATATATATACTGTCACCTAAGAGTTTATCACAAATCATTTTACCATTATGTGTGCGTGTGTGTATGTATGTGTGTGTGTGTGTGTGTTTTCCAGATGTTGTATTTTAAATCTTTAAATTTAAAAAAAGGATTATGTGATGTTGTATATTATATATGAAGGAATATGAATTGTCTTTAATGCATTTATAATAGTTGTATCTTGCCGTGTTGTCAGTGTTATAAACTTGTTATTATATCTTGGTCTATATCTATAATCTATCGTCTGTATAATATAAATGATTAATAAACAATCAAACTTGTTTTGATTGTGATTTCTGATTAATTATTATAAGCAACATATCTCTGGGTCTGTAAAATGTTTCTTATGTTAACTTTCAGTAAGTAAAGTTGATTTCTAGAGCACATTTAAACACATTAATCTGACCAAAGGGCTGAATAAAAGAACATTAAAATGTAAATATCAAAACCCAAAAAGAAGATGCCAACACCAACAACAAGCAGCAGTTCCCAAACCCAGAATGATGACATGATGAGATCAGATAGAGAGATTAGAGAGTTATAATGGCTCTTTATCCCAGATATAACAACAGAAATGGAGGGAGCCCATCTGATATGTGGAGGCAGCAGCTTCCAGCGTCGGGGAGCAGCAGCTGGAAAGGCTCCGGCCATATTTGGCAGTTTGCAGATGATCTGTATCTGTGTTTTATTATAAAGTTAATGAAATACAAGGTGGTGTACTTTGTCTCAGCTACAGCTCTGAGTCTCTCCCTCTGCTCCCACACACACAGATACACACACACACA
>CM042314.1:1634228-1656728 GCA_023566125.1 Zingel zingel | reverse complement strand
TTCAACATTTTGTCACTTTTTTCAACATTTGTCACTTTCTTCAACATCTGTAACTTTTTTCAACATTTGTCACTTTCTTCAACATGTCACTTTTTTCAACCTTTGTCACTTTCTTCAACATCTGTAACTTTTTTCAACATTTGTCACTTTTTTCAACATTTGTCACTTTTTTAAGATATTTATTTTTTCAACATTTTGTCACTTTTTAACAATTTTGTAACTTTTTCAACATCTGTCACTTTTTTCAAAATGTTGTCACTTTTGTCAACATTTGTCAATTTTTAACATTTTGTCACTTTTTCAACATTTTGTCACTTTTTCAACATTTTATCACTTTTCAACATATTTGTAACTATAAATTTTTTTGTCACTTTTTTCAACATTTGTAATTTTTTTCAACATTTGTCTCTTTTTTCAACATTTTGTCACTTTTTTCAACATTTTGTCACTTTTCAACATTTTTGTAACTATACATTTTTTGGTCACTTTTTTCAACATTGTTTTCACTTTTTTCAATATTTGTAATTTTTTTCAACATTTGTCTCTTTTTTCAACATTTTGTCACTTTTTTCAACATTTGTCACTTTCTTCAACATCTGTAACTTTTTTCAACATTTGTCACTTGTTTCAACATTTGTCTCTTTTTTCAACATTTTGTCACTTTTTTCAACATTTGTCACTTTCTTCAACATCTGTAACTTTTTTCAACATTTGTCACTTTTTTCAACATTTGTCACTTTTTTAAGATATTTATTTTTTCAACATTTTGTCACTTTTTAACAATTTTGTAACTTTTTCAACATCTGTCACTTTTTTCAAAATGTTGTCACTTTGGTCAACATTTGTCAATTTTTAACATTTTTGTCACTTTTTTCAACATTTTGTCACTTTTTTCAACGTTTGTCATTTTTCTCAATATTTCTGTTAATTTTCAACGTTTTTGTCACTTTTTTCAACATTTTGTAACTTTGTTTAAGATATTTGTTATTTTTTCAACATTTGTCACTTGTTTCAACATTTTGTCACTCTTTAACATTTTTTAACTTTTTCAACATCTGTCACTTTTTTCAACATTTTGTCACTTTTTTCAACATTTTTTTTCCCATTTTTTCAACATTTGTAATTTTTTTCAACATTTGTCTCTTTTTTCAACATTTTGTCACTTTTTTCAACATTTGTCACTTTCTTCAACATCTGTAACTTTTTTCAACATTTTGTCACTTTTTTCAACATTTTTTTCACTTTTTTCAACATTTGTAATTTTTTTCAACATTTGTCTCTTTTTTCAACATTTGTCACTTGTTTCAACATTTGTCACTTTTTAACATTTTTGTAACTTTTTCAACGTTTGTCACTTTTTTCAACATTTGTCACTTTTTTAAGATATTTGTTATTTTTTAAACATTTTGTCACTTTTTAACAATTTTGTAACTTTTTCAATATCTGTCAATTTTTTCAACATTTTGTCACTTTTTTCAACATTTGTCACTTTTTTCAACATTTGTCACTTGTTCAACATTTGTCACTTGTTTCAACATTTCTCACTTGTTTCAACATTTTGTCACTTTTTAACATTTTTGTAACTTTTTCATCATCTGTCACTTTTTTCAACATTTTGTCACTTTTTTCAACATTTGTCACTTGTTTCAACATTTGTCACTTTTTTCAACATTTTTGTAACTTTTTCAACATTTTGTCACTTTTTTTAACATTTGTCACTTTTTTTAACATTTGTCACTTTTTTCAACATTTGTCACTTTCTTCAACATCTGTCACTTTTTCAACATTTTGTCAGTTTTTTCACATTTGTCACTTTTTTCAACATTTGTCACTTTCTCCAACATCTGTCACTTTTTTCAACATTTGTAATTTTTTTCAACATTTGTCTCTTTTTTCAACATTTTGTCACTTTTTTCAACATTTGTCACTTTTTTCAACATTTGTCACTTGTTTCAACATTTGTCACTTTTTTCAACATTTTATCACTTCTCAACATTTTTGTAACTTTATAAATTTTTTTGTCACTTTTTTCAACATTTGTAATTTTTTTCAACATTTGTCACTTTTTTAAGATATTTGTTATTTTTTCAACATCTGTCACTTTTCAACGTTTTTGTCAATTTTTTCAACATTTTGTCACTTTTTTCAACATTTGTCACTTTCTTCAACATTTGTCATTTGTTTCAACATTTGTCACTTTTTTCTACATTTTTGTAACTTTTTCAACATTTTGTCACTTTTTTCAACATTTGTAATTTTTTTTCAACATTTGTCAATTTTTTCAACATTTTGTCACTTTTTTCAACATTTTTTTCATTTTTTCAACATTTGGTCACTTTTTCAACATGTTATCACTTTTCAACATTTTTGTAACTATAAATTTTTTTGTCACTTTTTTCAACATTTGTCACTTGTTTCAACATTTGTCACTTTTTTCTACATTTTTGTAACTTTTTTCTACATTTGTAACTTTCTTCAACATCTGTCACTTCGTTCAACCTTTTTGTCACTTTTTTCAACCTTTTTGTCACTTTTCAATGTTTTTGTAACTTTTTCAACATCTGTCACTTTTTTCAACATTTGTCACTTTTTAAGATATTTGTTATTTTTTCAAAATTTTGTCACTTTTTAACATTTTTTAACTTTTTCAACATCTGTCACTTTTTTCAACATTTGTCACTTTTTTCAACATTTGTCACTTTTTCAACATCTGTCACTTTTCAACATTTTTGTCACTTCGTTCAACCTTTTTGTCACTTTTCAATGTTTTTGTCACTTTTTTCAATGTTTGTTACTTTTTTCAACATGTGTCACTTTTTTCAACATTTGTCACTTTTTTCAACATCTGTCACTTTTTTCAACATTTTTCACTTTTTTAAGATATTTGTTATTTTTTCAACATTTTGTCACTTTTTAACATTTTTTAACTTTTTCAACATCTGTCACTTTTTTCAACATTTTGTCACTTTTTTTCAACATTTGTCACTTTTTTCAACATTTGTCACTTTTTTCAACATACTGTATGTCACTTTTTCAACATTAGTCACTTTTCAACATTTTTGACACTTCGTTCAACCTTTTCGTCACTTTTTAATGTTTTTGTCACTTTTTTCAATGTTTGTCACTCTTTTCAACATTTGTCACTTTTTTCAACATTTTTGTCAGTTTTTTCCACATTTTAGTCACTTTTTTCAACATTTTGTAACTTTTTCAACATTTTTGTCACTTTTCAATGTTTTTGTCACTTTTTTCAATATTTGTCACTTTCTTCAACATCTGTCACTTTTCAACATTTTTGTCACTTCGCTCAACCTTATTGTCACTTTTTTCAACCTTGTTTTCACTTTTTTCAACCTTTTTGTCACTTTTCAATGTTTTTGTCACTTTTTTCAACATTTGTGTCACTTTTTTCAACATTTTGTCACTTTTCAACAGTTCTGTCTCTATTTTTGAAATTTGTTCTTTCTCAGAATGATCCAGTGGAAACTGCTGCATGCATCCACGCTGCCTGTATCAGCTCCAGATCTTTAAATAGAGAGCAACCCCCCCGACAAGAGGGATTTAATGGGAGGATCAGATACACTCCCCCCAGATAGCGAAGAAGCCTGAGACTGAAATCACTCGACTTCATTCGGTTCAGTTTGACACTGATTTCTCTCTAGAAGAACTTTTTATTTCTGATAAACTAAGAGGATTTAAATTAGAGCAGGGTGATATTTATATATATTATATATCTATAATATATCAGATTATATATCTACACTAGATCACTTTTACATTTGGGATATATATCTCTATACGGTAAGTGTTGCAAGATTTCAGCAGTTTTTGTGGCTTTTTTCAGCTTTTTTGTCACTTTTTTCAAAAGTTATGCAGATTTAAAAAAAGTTTGTTTATATTTTTTTGTGTAAGTTTTCTTTATCTGTTAACTTTTAAATATTATTCCACAGCCACCCAGAACCAATACGGTGCCCTAGGCAACATTTTAGACATTTTGGTGGCTTTTTCAATGTTTTTTTTTAAGCTTTCCTGTCAATTTTGGTGCTTATTTTGGAAGTTTTTATCTCTCTTTTCAAAGTTTGTGACACTTTCTCGAGGTTTTTATACAATAACTTTTCATTGAACATTGAACGGTGTCCTAGGCAAGATTTCAGCTGTCTTCGTCACTTTTTTGCAACAGTTTTGTCGACATTTCTGTCGGGTTTTTTTATCTGTTAACTTTTCTTTACTCATTTGGACAGCCAATGCACCGAGCATTTGTAGGATTCGGTCCTGAGAAATTATACATTCATACAAAACCAAAAATGACGTTTCTGTAATAACACAGCTACAAAGTATGTAGCGTTGCAGCTATCTCTTTACTTTACTTTTTAACCTGTTTTTAACCTGTTCCATTTATAGGAGAAGTTTCCTCATAGAAAACTGCAGCATTTCACTGTCTAAACACACAAACGCACACACACACACACACACACACACACACACACACACACACACTAACAAACACAAACACACACACACACACACACACACACACACACACACAGACACACACACAGACTTTTTTCTTTTTGACTTTTTTGATATTCATTGTGTCTGGTTTTGAAGGACTAGCACACAGAGAAGCATCCAGAAAGAGAAAGCGATGTCCTATATGTCCAAACTTCCTGCGTCGTGGAACGACAGGCCCGCTCCCCGGAGAGTGGTGGTCGACCTCAGCTCCCCCGGCCTGGCCGTGTTTGACCTGGAACGACTTCTATTTACCGGCAGAGCCATCATCAGCCACGCAGACGAAGTCTGGCCCAGGCTTTACATCGGGGACCAGTCAGTACACACACACACACACACACACACACACACACACACAGACAGACACACACACACACACACACACACACACACACACACACACACACAGACACACACACACAGACAGAGACACACACACACAGACAGAGAGACACACACACACACACACACACACACAGACAGACACACACACACACAGACACACACACACAGACAGAGACACACACACACACACACACACACACACACACACACACACACACACACACACACACACACACAGACAGACACACACACAGACACACACACACACACACACACACACACACACTCTCTCTTTCAGAGGAGAGAAGAAACTAGTAAATATTCACATTCAACAAGATGACATCACACAGGTTTAGTTGTTTTTACATTTTAAAAAAATGACTCAAACTGATGAATCGATTATCAAATAGTTGGAGATTAATTTAAAAGTCGACAGTTGTTGCAGCTCCAAACTCTTTGCTGAAGCCTGAACTTCAGTTAGTCCGCCTGTGTGAAAGAGTAACGTGAGATCTCAGCCGTTGCATTCTCCGTTGGGGACTTACGTAAACAAGAGCGAGAGTTTCCGCCGAACGCACGGTTCACATTCTCTCTCACATGTCTGGAATACTTCTCTAAATATCAATCATCAGTCTGAGATACTTCACACACACACACACACACACACACACACACACACACACACACACACACACACACACACACACACACACACAGACACACACACACACACACGCACACACACACACACAGACACAAACACACAGACACACACACACACACACACACACACACACACACACACACACACACACACACACACACACACACACGGTCAGAGACACACACACACACACACACACACAAACACACACACACACACACACACAGACACACACACACACACACACACACAGTGAAACACACAAACATTAGAGATACACACACACACACACACACACACACACACACACACACACAAAGACACATACCCGTTTTTATGACATCGTGAGGACCAGTGTCTGGCAGCAGCCTGATGGGATCCACCCTTTCTAAAGGGTCTAGAGACATGATTTTAACTGCTAAAAGTATTATAATTTCATGTGAACACAAAAAATACTTTAAACATCAAACACTCAAATTAATTTAAAATCTGAATTTTGTCCTCTCTCTCACTCTCTCACAGAGGAGAGAAGAAATTAGAAAATATTCACATTCAACAAGATGACATCACACAGGTTTACCTATTTTTTGCATAAAAAATGACTCAAACTGATGAATCGATTATCAAATAGTTGGAGATTAATTTAAAAGTTGACAGTTGTTGCAGCTCCAAACTCTTTGCTGAAGCCTGAACTTCAGTTAGTCCGCCTAAGTGACAGAGAAACTGATTTAAATGAGATTTAAATGAGGAAAGAGTAACACACACAAACAGACAGAAACACACACACACACGCTCTCTCTTTTTATTCAATATTACAGACATGAATACATGAATAAATATAGAAATATGCCTCTGATATACATCCTGAAAAAGTTAATAAATGAGGCAATAAATATCTATCTATAAATTGCAGGAACATCCGTCTGTCAGTGTGTGTGTGTGTGTGTGTGTGTGTGTGTGTGTGTGTGTGTTATGCGCGTATCTCTCGAACCGTTAGTCTGATGGATTTCAAACTTGACAGGTGTCTTGCTACGGGCACAAGGAAGTGCGTTGCCAAGTTTGACGTTGTTTGGATTAGAAATGCAAAATATCTCGTTAAATATATATCGGTAAAAGAAGCACACATTGGCTTTTGCTGCTCTAGCCGCTGGCCCCTCCCCCTCTCACCCTGAGGACCAGAGAGAGAGCAGTGAAGCTTTGGCAGCTATAATGTGACATACACCTCAGTCCTCAAATATGTGCAAAGTTGCACTACTTTGGACTGTCTTTGACTTTGAATAAACAAACGTCAATTCCCGAATTTAAGGACATTTCAGAATCCCCCAGCTACAGACAACATTATTGCATTATTTTATATATATTTTATGGACTTTTGTGAGTATAACATCAACCTGTCCAGGGACTGCGGGTGGAAATTAGCATTTGTTGCTATAACCTGGCACATGACATCTCTTCTCTTTTAGACTAATGTTTTTTGTGCATTGTCCCTGATCAAATAAAGAAATTAATAAACAAATGGCAGCAAGACGTATCTGTATGTGTGTCCGTGTTTAGGGGGAAGGTAACCTGCACATCACACGTAGACGCCACATGCAGAATGCTTTACAACAGCGGGGGAGGGGGGGGGGGGGGGACTCTTTTCCTGCTATTGTATTAAGTTGCTGTGAGCTGTCAGAACATAACGTAGATTATTCCTTCACAGCGCTGTGCAATGCGAGAAAATCTCAGAGTTGAACTGGGCAGACACATCAGTTTTCTTCAGACTCACCCTGGGTCGGGTTAATTAACTCTACTGCTAACTTACAACACTAATAACATTACCGTCGCCAAAATATCCCCACGAATCAAATCCATACTTCACCGTTAACCGTTAAGCCGCTAAACCTGTATGGAAATGAACACCTCTGCTGAAGTGTTAAATTCGTTAACGATCATACGACACAAGACAACAACTCTCCCTCTCTCTCGGGCCACGTCCACACGTACCAAAACGATCCGTCTTCCCTGGATTCGTTTCAAGTTATAATAGTTGCGTCCAAATGGATCCATTTGTAAATGACTCAATGCGCTACTGCATATTCCAGGCCTATAGGCGGCGCTGTTTCTGCTACAGAAATTCACCAAAAAACGGAGAAGAGCATCATCACTTCCACTTCCCATCATAACATGACTAGACTATAATGTTCTCTTAATACATCCATGGACTGAAATAACTTTCACCACTGCTCATTTTATAAAGGCCGGCGCAAGAAAACGTGTCTTTGTTTACATTGTGTAACGTGCTGTTGGATTGCTTTTTATTTTGCAATTCTGTCTGCCATCGGACATGATTGCAGTGCGCTAGCAGCGAGCTAACGTTAGTGCACTAACTGCTAGCTAACATCGGCAGTCAAACAAACATCAATGTTCCAATGTCTTTTTGATAATCTACACGTTTTTCTCGTGGTAGCCTTTCTACAATAAGCCGTGGTAAACGTTACTATAATCCGTTCAAGGAGTTGATAAGCAGACAGATTAGCTAGCTAGTTGATAAGTTGACTACTTCCACTTTATAAACAGATAACCATAGCAGCTAACGTTACGTCGCTGTTGGAGTGGTCAAGTACTTTAGCGATGTTTAACGTTAGCTACATAACGTTAGCAATATATCTTGTGTAGAATCCAGGACCGGCAGAGGGAAGTTTCAGGGAGCAGAGACAAAGTTTAGATGAAGTTTTAGATGAAGTGAGCTGGTTTGACCACGGAGATGGGATATGCTCGCTTAGCTTCACCGCGGTCGTGTGTGGCCGTGCACTAGTGCGGGTAAGAGGTCAAGGGGTGTGGCGATAACCTCATCGATACGGACGTATTCGCCGTTCAAACGAAGCCAAAAGAGAGCCAAAAGAGAGCCGTTTTTGATTTTTTTCACCCTGAGACCAGGTTTCAAAAAAGTGCGTTTTCAGGCAGCGCGTTTACAGAATCTTTTTGGACGGGCGGCCCAAACGATGCTAACATGTGCGTTTGCATCAAAAGCGTCTCTGTTTAGCTCTCATAGTTTGTTTATGTTTTTTATTGTTTAGTTTGTTTGTCTTTTCTGTAAGTCATTTTGGGGTACAATTTGGTTTTGAAGAATTCTACAAGCAGCCATACCACAGGCCAAGCAATCGCCCGTTCCAGACGGGCACATTTCCTACGGGCTCAGCACCACAAATAAATAGTAGATATTTTGTATTTTACTATAATACTACCACTACCACTACTGCTTTTAATATAGAATAAAATCAGAATCAGAAAATTATTTATTGCCAAAGTAAATATCACTTACAGTAGGAGTTTGTGGAGCTTTGTTGATTGGTGCATTCATAAACATAAACAAAAACATATTAAACATTAATATGATATAAACAATAAATACAGAAAGAAATCTATACAAAATAGCTGTTAAGCATGAGAAGAGAGAGGCAGAAATGTCCTTCTATGAACCCAGAGCGCTGTGTTTTTCAGGGACAGCGCAGAGAACCGAGCGGATCTGTCGAGGCATCGAGTGACTCACATCCTGAACGCCGCTCACAGTAAACGGCGAGGAGCGCCGGGCTTCTACGCCCACATGGACGTCTCCTACATGGGCGTCGAGGCGCACGACTCCTGCAGCTTCGACATGAGCGTCAACTTCCTGCCAGCGGCAGAGTTCATCCACAGAGCGCTCAGCAGGGGGGGTGAGACGCCTGTCTGTCTGTCTGACTGTCTGTCTGTCTGACTGTCTGTCTCTCTCTCTAACTGTCTGCCTGTCTGTCTCTCTCCCTGTCTGTCTGTCCGTCTGTCTCCCTGTTTGTCTGTCTCCCTGTTTGTCTGTCTCCCTGTTTGTCTGTCTGTCTGTCTGTCTCCGTGTCTGTCTGTCTGTCTGTCTGTCTGTCTGTCTGTCCATCTGTCCGTCTATTTGTCTGTCTTTCTGTCTGTCTCCCTGTCTGTCTGTCTGTCTGTCTGTCTCCGTGTCTGTCTGTCTCCCTGTCTGTCTGTCTGTCTGTCTGTCTGTCCGTCTGTCCATCTGTCTGTCTGTTTGTCTGTCTGTCCGTCTGTCTCCCTGTTTGTCTGTCTGTCTGTCTCCCTGTCTCCCTGTTTGTCTGTCTGTCTCCGTGTCTGTCTGTCTGTCCGTCCGTCCGTGTGTCCATCCAAGACACAACAGAATCACTTCTTATTCTATATTATATTAATGATGTAAATATGTATATTATATATATACAGTATATATATATATATATATATATATATATATATATATATATATATATATATATATATATATATATATATATATATATATATATATACTGTTTATACACGGACACACGTGCAGACGCTCACACACACACACACACACACACAGACACACACACGCTATTACAGTGCCATGTCTCTCTGATTCCAGGCAAAGTGCTGGTGCATTGCCACGTGGGAGTGAGCCGCTCCGCCACCCTGGTCCTGGCCTACCTGATGCTGAAGCAGAACCTGACCCTGGTGGAGGCCATTTGTGCCGTGAAAGATAACCGCGGAGTCATCCCGAACCGCGGTTTCCTCCGACAGCTCATTAAACTGGACCGCCAGCTCTTCGGCACGCACTGAGCGAGCGTTGTATCCAGATGTGTTCCCTCCTACCTAAACCGGAACCAAACCGTAACCCTAACTATGTAACTAAGTACATTTACTCCAGTACTCTACTTGAGTCCAAATGTTCAGACGGACAGACAGACAGACAGACAGACAGACAGACAGACAGGGAGACAGACAGAAAGACAGACAAACTGACGGACAGACGGACAGACAGGGAGACACGGAGACAGACAGACAGACAGACAAACAGGGAGACAGACAAACAGGGAGACAGACAGACAGGGAGAGAGACAGACAGGCAGACAGTTAGAGAGAGAGACAGACAGTCAGACAGACAGACCGACTGAAAGGACGGACAGACAGACAGAAAGGACAGACAGAAAGGACAGACAGAAAGGACCTACCAACAGACAGACAGACAGACAGAAAGGACAGACCGACAGACCGACAGAAAGAAGGACAGACAGACAGACAGATAGAAAGGACAGAAAGAACAGACAGACAGAAAGGACAGACAGACAAAAAGGACAGACAGAAAGGACAGACCGACAGACAGACAGAAAGGCCAGACCGACAGACCAACAGACAGACAGAAAGAAGGACAGACAGACAGACAGAAAGGACAGACAGACAGACCAACAGACAGACAGAAAGGACAGACAGACAGACAGATAGAAAGGACAGACCGACAGACAGAAAGGACAGACAGACAGACAGACAGACAGACAGACAGACAGACAGACAGACAGAAAGAAAGGACAGACCGACAGACAGAAAGGACAGACAGACAGACAGACAGACAGACAGACAGACAGACAGACAGAGTCTCGAGTATATTCCACTTTTAGATCCACTGATAATGTTTTTGTAAAAGAGACTCACAGCTTCTGATCATGTTTGAATTGCCTTTAACTTTCAGGGTTAATATTAATATTCTGTCAATGTGTTCATGTTAAATGGATTTACATTAAAAATATGAGTCTGATTCAGCTTATGGTGAACGTCTGGCAGTCGAGTGCTACTTACACACGGAACATTAACGGTATCTTCAGCATCTTTCAACCTTCAAATGTTACTCAACTATTGGGGGAATTTGAAAGAACCGATAACGCCACCTCGGGAATTGCACCCTAGGAAATACTACGTGAACGTTAAGCCCTATATGCACGGGATCAGTATCGTCTGGGGACCTCGTGTGATATAGAAATCCCCCCCCACATCTGAGTTTCATGTGGTGCATTCACACGGGATACGTGAAGCCTGCTTTCACCTCTATTTCCTGACTTAGGGAAAATAGGGGTTTTGGCAGCACACAAGGTGATCATGTGTGCTGCCAATTTCAGATGGTCTTTTGCATTTTGAAGAGAAGGGTTTTGCCAATGATTGCAAGAGTTTTTTATTCTTGAACAAAGTTTCTGATGTAAGAAACAGCGCGTAGTGTTGAGCAAGAGCTGTGTTGCAGAATTGCAAACAAAGTGCAAAGCTGAAAACCTGTTTGTACTTCAGGTGCCTTAAGGCGTGGTTACGAAAGTAAAAGGTTTTGATACTTTAAGTGTGTGTGTGTGTGTTAATACTTTAACTAAGGAACATTTTCACTGTAGGAATTTGACTTGTAAGAGACTATTTTTACAGTGTGGTATTAGTACTTTAACTGCAGTAATCTGAATACTTCTTCCACCGCTGCCTGCGAGGATATAAACAACTACACAATGTCGCCCTCTGGTGGTAGAAGTTCTGCATGATGAATGATAGAAATGTTGCAGTATGAATAAGATTAAGGAGGCGTTGGATTTAGGCAGCAATGCCTCTTAGGAGTTTGTTATTTGCAGTTGCTTTACGTGCGTAAGCCTTTGTCAATACACTGTAAAAAAAAAAGGTTTTTCATTTTTTGACAGCAATACATGTTATTTCATGTTATGTCACTGTTGTGGACTTGAAACATTGCATCGTTCCAACATCTGGGATTGCTCCGTTGATGCCGGAAATTCCGCAAGATGTCCGTCTCCTTCCTCTGTCTCTGTGTTGGCGTTCTAACCTCCGGCTGATGTGTGAGGACTATGGTTAACTGCTCCTCAGATCTCTGCAGGGTGAATCCAGACAGCTAGCTAGACTATCTGTCCAATCTGAGGTTTCTGTTGCACGACTAAAGCTACTTTTGAACGTCCACACGTTCCACCAAAACAAGTTCCTTCCTGAGACTATTTAGCAGAGGCACCGTGGCTCCGTCTGGAGCTTAGCCCCGCCCACGATGATTGTGATTGGTTTAAAGAAATGCCAATAAACCAGAGCACGTTCTTCTTCCATCCAGGAATGCTGTGTGGACTAGCCAGACCTTCCTCTGCAGAGCTGTGGAGGAAGGTCTGGCAAGGCGAGACAATTGTTTTAACAACTCTTTCTGGATTGTGCTGCTGACATATAGTTGAGGGGAAAAAATGTGTCCTTCCAACCAATTGCAGAGTTTTTATAACAACTAATATCACGTTTTCCTTACAATTAGGCTAAGTCTTTACAACTATTTACCAAGTTTTTATTTTCGTCTGCTGGCGGAGTCAAAATGATAGTTATGTAGCCCAGTGTTTTTCAACCTTTTTTGAACCACGGCACATTTTTTACATTAAAAAAATCCCGCGGCACACCACCAACCAAACATGTTACAAAATGACACATATTAGCCCAATAAGATCAGAATCTGCATTCTTCCTTTTTAAAAATGAATCCTTACATCAGGCTTACATCCTGCCACTGCCACCAGGGGGCAGTAATTCTATTGTCTTAAATCAACAAGGTCATTATTACGCTATACTGCCACCTACTGACACAGAACAGTATTTCATTTCTCTGCCAGTCATCACATTGCAGTCACAGATGCGAAAAATTGGCAAATTATTTGCAGTAACTCAATAAAAAATATTTGTTGGACCAATTAAGTAAAATCGGATAATTTCCCACGGCACACAGGACGATCTCTCACGGCACAGTGGTTGAAAATCACTGATGTAGGGTTAGGGTTAGGGCTATCACTGATTAGGGTTAGGGTTAGGGTTATCACTGATGTAGGGTTAGGGTTAGGGTTATCGCTGATTAGGGTTAGGGTTAGGGTTATCACTGATGTAGGGTTAGGGTTAGGGTTATCGCTGATGTAGGGTTAGAGTTATCACTGATGTAGGGTTAGGGTTATCACTGATGTAGGGTTAGGGTTATCACTGATGTAGGGTTAGGGTTATCACTGATGTAGGATTAGGGTTATCACTGATGTAGGGTTAGGGTTAGGGTTATCACTGATGTAGGGTTAGAGTTATCACTGATGTAGGGTTAGGGTTATCACTGATGTAGGGTTAGGGTTATCACTGATGTAGGGTTAGGGTTAGGGTTATCACTGATGTAGGATTAGGGTTATCACTGATGTAGGGTTAGGGTTAGGGTTATCACTGATGTAGACCATTAAACTCCTCCTGTTGAACTGCAGTTCTACATCTTTTATTTTTGGTTTCTGTGTGTCGATGCAAGATCTATATGGGATTATTTTTGTGTCTTTAATTCCAAGCAAAACTTCTCAAGTATCAAACAAAAAACACTAACTCAAGCAAAATAATTGTCACCTCAAAGATAAAACTTAAAACTTGCAAACAAAACATTTGTGTAGTCGTGAACTATTGCTCTTTTATTCGTTTGATAAGATGTCCTTTTGTTTCCAGTTCCCTCTGCTTCTTTCTCAATGATCAGTCTTTTGCTCTCTCCCTCACGTTTGCAGTTCTGCTCCCAGCTTTCTCGTTTGCGCTTCCCAAGTCTTTGCTTGCGATTCTGACACAAAGCTATCGTGTGGGCGGGTCTTACAGGGGTGCGTCCCCATTGGCTAATTTCGTCTTCAGTTAGTTTGAGTGACAGCTCAGTGCCTGCCGGCCCCCTTCAGTGCAGCTAGCTAACGTTAGAGACTTTGGAGGACACACACACTGTTTAGCTGAATCTCAGGAATAAGTCTCAAAGAACCACACTTCCCAGAGTGCACCAGCAGCAGCAAACTGGCTGCTTGTCACCTGATCAGTAATCGACTCAGTGTCACTGATTTAGAGCACCTGTGAAGGCATGGAGGGGTGCAGTCATTCAGACAAACAATCTTCAGAGAGAAGACACTCCAAGTTGACTCAAAGATTCAGTCCAAAGACGCCAGTGGTCAGTGAAATGTTTTATTTACTTTCATGGTGTTTGAAATGCTGCTTAATATGTTCGTGTTAAGTTTAACTGCGTGTAGATTGGTTAAAGAACACATTGCAGCAGTGACTTCATTGTTTTGTGGTAAGTGTTTGTGCTATAACATATCAGTTTGAGTTGAGAAAGTAAAAGAATAAGTTACAAAAGGATAGTACAAAGAAACATGTACAAATTCAGTTAAATGTCCAAACTTTGATAATAAATTTGGAAATTCAATTCAATTTATTTATAGTATCAAATCATAACAAGAGTTATCTTGAGACACTTTACAGATCGAGTAGGTCTAGACCACGCTCTGTAAGTAACAAGCATTTCTGGGACAGGATGTACATAAAAGGAACCAAAAGAAAAGAGAAGAGAGAGCAGTTCATTGTGTCATAAGAAGGAATGAACTTCCCCGGCAGTCTAGAGTAATAACAGCATAACTAGGAGAGGCAGGTTAAAGAGAGGTGCCTGGTCGGGCTAGAACTCTCCCCAACCGGATCGGGCTGTACTGGCCTGCCTCCCCCTACTCGCACTATTATTGATTATTTGATAGATAAATCTGATGACTATAAAGAGAAGCAGAGAAAAGCAGGGGTGCTGTGTCTGCAGCTATACACCCTGCTCCGCCGGTCCAGGCGTACACTGCACCTCCTCACTCCCTAATTATAAGCTTTATCAAAGAGAAGAGTCTTCAGTTTAGTCTTAAATGTGGTGACGGTGTCTGGTGATGGACCCAACAATTCCAGTAATTCATAAAAATTAGCTTTTTCTTTAATCCATGTAAAGGACTTAAGTGGTTAATTCATTTAAGTTTATTTAAAATGTTTAATTAAATGTTTAAACTCTTAAGTTCATTTAAAATAGTAACTTTTTGTTCTGTCTTTAAAGGTATACAACCTAATTTGCTGAACAGACCAATCAACGGACAAAGCAAACTAAAAATACAATTGGTTGAGTTGGAAATTTGAGTTGTCCCTGTGTCCTTTGGATGGTGAACAAGAGGAGGACTTGACACAAACCACTCACAGCAGATTCCTACAAGATTAATAAAGTGTAAGTATTGATCATATATATTGTCTGTGGTCTACGTTGCAAGCATGGTTACTAGACGTTTGTTTCGTTGTGTTAAGTAGCTAGCTAGTAAAGCTGTTTAATTTAGCATTTAACATTAGCTAACTGCTAATGTTATCTCAAACTTGTAGCTATGTTAGGCTACTGAGCTAATTTGGGAATTTGCCATGGGAATCATGTAGGCTTAGTGTCTTACTCAAGGAGCTGTATTAATGATCGTCTTCTCTCTGTAGAACAATGAAACATTGTGGGACGTGCAGGACCCCGAGCAGAGCTACGATGCTGTCCCAGGTAATGTTAGCTAATACACAATGCTAGGGTATTTGTTAAGTTGTACAATGTAGAAGCTGTGAATATAATGTATTATATCTAGAGGTTGACACATACTGTGCACATGCAGCGTTAGCCCTGCTTAACTGGTTCTTCTTCATAGTTCTGTGCATTATTATAGCATAGCATAAAAACAAACTCAGTAATAATAGCTACATTTACACCAAGAGGATGACATTACAAGACAACAAGTGACAGAATGTTCATCTGTACTTTCCTAGTTATGACAAGGACTGGCTATCCTAACTCTAATTACATGTATTCTGTTGCATTTGCAAGCAGGTCAGCATAATGAAAGTGTTCATAGTGTTTTTAAAGCCTGTTGCTAATGGCTGCTTAAAAGCAAGTTACTTTTAATTGTAAATCATCCAATCTTAGAAGCTGCAGTTATCAGTAAGAACTTTGTTACCATTTGATTTGTGTAAGGAACTGTGTTATAATTTTCTATTACAGCTCACCCCAGGCAGCAGGCAGTCCAACCAGGAGGACGTGGGAGCAGCAGAGGGAGAGGAGCCTTCAGTCTCTCTGTGGAGGAAATACTTGGTTTGCTAAGGCTTCGAACAGCCAGGGTAGACCCATAGAGTATGTACTGATCATATTTTACTGAGATACTCAATTAACACTTACAATAACCTTTTTCTTAGTTTATTTTCGTTTGTGTACTTACAGTTTCTAAGCCCGTGGTATGTCAATATATCCTACTACAGTATACTGTCCTGTAATTGAATGTGTTCACATTGTTTTGCTGTAATTATATTTTAAAATGTACATAATATATCAAATGCATATATTAAAAACATTCACCCTTGTCTGTTTGGTTCATTATGTAATACAGGACATAAGGTTGAGACTATTATAATGCATTATTTTTTGTCCAATATAAAACTTTACATACATAATGGATATTTGAAAATATTTTGCTGGGGCCTCGGTGGTAGAAGAAGCTGGAACTCATTATTTGCAGTACATCCCAGGTCAGGATCAGTTTTTCATCACCAACAATACACCAACATACTGAGTAATTGGGTTATGTGTATATATTTCACATATTCAGTTTCACCTAAGGCAAGCTGTATTTCTCAGCTGACTTGTGCCTGCAACAACCCTTCTGAGGGTGGTGCAGGAATATCACACACAACTCCTGGACGCCTGGGAGCTTCTGGTCTCCTGAGCTCATTGATGGCTCACCACTCCAGTCTGGATGACAGGACAGCTCTTTACAGGGCTGGGATGTGGCTGTAGTCCTTCACTTCCTTGACTTCTTATTCTAAAGCTTGAAGTACCTTATTGGATGATAAGTGTTTGAATTGCCCTCAATAATAAATAATTTTAATAAAGCCTTTGCACTGTAGGAACACTTTTCTAGCTTTCATAATCACTACTGGAACACTTATTTCTGGAATATTATTGATCACACTTTCTAGATTCCTACTTACATGTGTAAAGTACAATATGGCTTCATGTTGAATTTACGCAAATGATCCATCTGCTTCTCCCTTGCTGGGTAATCTGCCAAGGTGGACCATGGCAGACCCCAGGACCCGAGCTCCATTAGCCATGCACATCACTAAAAAACAATAATGATCACTTAGCAAAGTGTGTTAAAGTACATTGTTTGGATAATAGTAACAATATGTAATAATTGTAAATATTGACATTTACAGCATTAAAATATACAAGAAATAGGTCAGTTATCTGACATCTTGCAGCAGTGCAATACAAGAAGAAACAGCGTGTACAGATGGAACATTATCTAATGTATGTGTCACTCTTAGAATACATTATATTCACAGCTTCTACATTGTACAACTTAACAAATACCCTAGCATTGTGTATTAGCTAACGTTACCTGGGACAGCATCGTAGCTCTGCTCGGGGTCCTGCACGTCCCACAATGTTTCATTGTTCTACAGAGAGAAGACGATCATTAATACAGCTCCTTGAGTAAGACACTAGGCCTACATGATTCCCATGGCAAATTAGCTCAGTAGCCTAACATAGCTACAAGTTTGAGACAACGTTAGCAGTTAGCTAACGTTAAATGCTAAGTTAAACAGCTTTACTAGCTAGCTAGTAACTTAACACAACGAAACAACAAACGTCTAGTAACCATGCTTGCAACGTAGACCACAGACAATATATATGATCAATACTTACACTTTATTAATCTTGTAGGAATCCACTGTGAGTGGTTTGTGTGTGTGTGTCCTCCAAAGTAGTGTTGACGAACTGACCGAAGAGCCGGTTAATTAACCCGACTCATGGCACTGAACCGGGCGAATCGAGTGCCATACGTCAATGAACCGACTCACTCCTGTTTTTTTCTTTTACCTCATTCGTGCCGTTGTGTGTAGCTGGTATTCTTCTGCTACTGTGTGTGTAGTAATCTAGCTCATTAGCGCCTCCACTGGAGTGGTGGTGGTAGAATCAATCAGGAATTGAGCTGCCTAGACCGCGCACCAGGCTACTGAACGAGACCGAATGTAACCGGACGGCCCGCTCGAGTCATGTAATCAAGCGGTGTCTTGGTTCTCGGCAAGTTTGAGTTATTAACCGAGCCTTGTTTCTGGTGCATCGTAGATGATTGTGTTCATGGCAATTCACACATTATCGATGTACATCACAATAAGTACATCACACACAAATACACGTCATGTTATCTTGGTAGTTAAGTTAAATGTTAGAGAAGTGAATGTTGCTACATGGTAGGTAGGCTGTCACGAGGAGACCACGCACCAAGCTACTGAACGAGACCGTAAGGACCGTAACCTAGGGTTCTGCATGAGTCTATGTAATCAAACGGGTGTCTAGGTTCTCGGCAAGTTTGAGTTATCAACCGATCCCAGAAGCCTTTATTTCTCGTCCATCTTAGATGATTGTGTACATACAAATTCATAGGCTACATTATCGATGGATATCACATACAAATACACGTCATGTTATCTTACGTTAAGTTAAATGTTTGTTACGTGGTAGGTAGGCTGTTACCAGGAGACCGTGCACCAGGCTACTGAACCAGACCGTAACCGTGCCTAGTGCATGAGTCTATGTAATCAAACGGGCGTCTAGGTTCTCGGCAAGTTTGAGTTATCAACCGATAGCAGAAGCCTTTATGTCTCGTGCATTTTAGAATTGTGTTCATGGACATTCATAGGCTACATTACCAAGGGGAAAGTATTATATCACATACAAATACACGTAATGTTATCTTGGTAGTTATGTTAAGTTAAATGTTAGAAGTGAATGTTGCTACGTGGTAGTTAGAGAAGACCGCGCACCAGGCTACCGAATGTAACCGTGGCCAGTGCGTGAGTCTAGTGTCGGTCAGTATGAGTGTCTAAATAGTATGTCGAGACCGAATGTAACCGCAACCACTTGAGTCTTCCGCGGTGTCTTGGTTCCTGGCCGGGGAATTAAACGCACAAACCAAAGAGTTGACCGTTTATCTTCCTTTACTCTGGAGAATGGAGACATCTGTACAGTCAAACTTGGCGTCTTGTTGTTGGTATAACAGCTACTGCTCCTGTATCCTAGAGTATAACTTGGCGTCTTGTTGTTGCTATAACAGCTACTGCTCCTGTATCCTAGAGTATAACTTGGCGTCCTTTTGTTGCTATAACGGCTACTGCTCCTGTATCCTAGAGTATAACTTGGCGTCCTTTTGTTGCTATAACAGCTACTGCTCCTGTATCCTAGAGTATAACTTGGCGTCCTTTTGTTGCTATAACAGCTACTGCTCCTGTATCCTAGAGTATAACTTGGCGTCCTTTTGTTGCTATAACAGCTACTGCTCCTGTATCCTAGAGTATAACTTGGAGTCCTTTTGTTGCTATAACAGCTACTGATCCTGTATCCTAGAGTATAACTTGGAGTCCTTTTGTTGCTATAACAGCTACTGATCCTGTGTCCTAGAGCGCTATGTGGAGAGGTGCTCATGTCACAGGCCTGAAAGTGGATTTTATTGAAGCATGCTTTTACTTTGGATTTGCTGTGTTTTTACCTTATGTTATTGCATACTTTTATTTTGAAATGTGGTGTGTGTGTTTTGAATGTGCCTGTTCCTTATGCATATGGCAAATACATTTCATCATACGATTAAGTGGTTTTTGCTTGAAGACTGTTGTCCAATGAAAATAGAGTATTGTAATGAATCCTTTTAATAGGATACAATAAGATTACTTTTTGGTTGTATTCCAATCAGAAAACAGTTCTTTGTCTCTAGATCAGTCTTGTATGAAGTACTTGAAAGCAATAGTTGAGTAAAAGTACAAGTATCTTACCAGAAAATGACTTTGGTAGAAGTTAAAGTCTCTTTTTAGAATATTTCTTGAATAGTCTTAAAGTGTCAAATATTTACTGTAATTAATTATCAAAAGTAATATTCTGATATTAAATGTACTTAAGTATTAGAAGTAAAAGTAAAAATACTTTGATCATGAACGTTATGGCCGAAGGTGTGTAACGTTATCTTCATCACCACTGTCGTCGGGGTGATCGTCGTCTGTTACCATGGCAGCAGAGCCTGCAGCAGGTGCTTCCATGACGCTATCAGTTATTAAGCTTCCTCCTCTCATTAGTTTTTTTGCCGATTGGCAACAAACAGGCATCAGGTCACCGACTGGGATGGAGGGAGCGTTATCGTGGCAATTTAGGAGCAATGATTCTCCAAACCTGCTTTTTTTTGTACAGTGTAACTACTTTCTTCTATATTTTGTATATATATATTATGATTTTATATTATATTTTGTAGTAACGAGTAACTAAGATGCTTTAGGGGAAATGTAGTGGAGTAAAAGTATACATTATATTTAGGAAATGGAGTAGAGTCAAAGTTTCTGGAAATATAACGTGCAGATACGTGAAAATTCTACTTAAGTACAGTAATGAAGTATTTGTACTTCGTCACATTACAACACTGCTCTAGATCAGTATGAAATCATTGTGCACACGGCAGCTGTTCTGTGGGAGCTGCCTTGGTAAGCTGAACTGATAACTTCTCAGTACCGGTGACTTTTCCTCTGTAACTCTCCTGTAATTCATTACATAACATTTTGCAATACATCACTTTAACCATCTCTGTGCTTTTTTTGTTTAATATTTGTGTACCTATGGCGAGGTGACAAAATCTCCTTAACAAGAGACTTGTGGTTCGGTGGGTTCCTGATATTTTCATGAAACACGTCTTTAGCCAGTCCTCTGAGCTGTTGCAGTGCAGCGATATTTGGGCTGAGCTCCTTCCACTCTTCATCTCTCACCTCTGGGGAACAAACAAAACAAAATACAATTCAAGTATATACAAAAATCCCTTTCTGTCTTCATTCTGTGCCTGTCATTAAGACTCTCGCACATCCAGCTCTGTCTCCACAACGCTGTGGAGGAAGGTCTGGCTACACCACAGATGCATTCTGGGATGCATTCCAGAAGAGAAGGGACAGTTCGAGAACGGAGAACGCACAGAGAGATGTCAGGTTCTTCTGGAGAAGTACTTCCGTTGATCTAAAAGTCCTCAAACATTTCACTCAAAGGTTCCAGCTCAGAGATCCAAATCGATCGGCAATAACAAAATAACATTTATTCAACTCACTTTTAACCTTCGAGCAACATATATTCAGATTGAAATTGAACTTTTTGCAAGTTTGATGCAGTAAAAGTTTTATTTTTGTGACTTTTCAAGTTTCCATTTGGTCGTTTTGGTCACTTTTTTCTCTGTTTCTATGTTTGTCCAAGTTTTTTTTATTACATTTATTTCAAATTAGAAAAGGTTCCACTTCATAAGGTATTGTACTCATAACTTGAGGTACAACCTGATCTCACAGAATTGTCTTAAATGAACACGGCCCCTTAACTCAAAGTCTGTGGCAGTTTCACGGAATCGCCGAAAATTCTGTGATGGGCCCACGGAAGAATTCCCTGAAATTAACACAGCCCCTTAAGTTAAGGAAAAGGTTGTGGCGGGACAACGGGACGGTTGGGTTAAGGAAAACAATAACGGGACACGGGACAGCAACGGGACGGTTGAGTTTAGTAAAAGAAGAACGGGACGTTTGCATTTTGTCAAACACAAAGCGATAGTTCGGTTTAGGAAATGTGACACGCGGGACACGATCCCCGGTCTCCTGGGTGAAAGTCCTGTGTTTGACCCATCCACCCCCCCCAACCAACCTCCTTACGCGGATTTTCGGCCTTTCATACTACTCGCTACCGTAGTCGCTCTTAATGCTATGTCATCTTCTCATTGACTTTACTTTGGCATTGTTTTCCGTGCCACCACCACGTAATGCGCCGTTAACAATTTGTGATAATTTCATGGAATTCAGTGAGACCAGGCTGCAAGGTATGTATGGGTTGAGTCCGGATTAACTTGCCATTTGGTCCGAAATTTGAGAAGTCAAAAATGTAGATAGTTACTGAGGAAAGTAATGAGAAGCGGCTGGTTAATTAATGAGTTACTGATTAACTGTGATTCAGCACTAATGGTTATTTACTGTATTACATACATACTGAGTGGTTAATCATTAATGAATGATTAGATAAGCAATGCCTACCACAAGTGAAGCATTGGCATCATGGGCGATTTTAGACCTTTTTAGGGGGGCTTAAGCTACTGTTGTCTCTCTACATACTACTCTCTACTGCTGTCTCTCTACTGCTGTCTCTCTACGTACTACTCTCTACTGCTGTCTCTCTACATACTACTCTCTACTGCTGTCTCTCTACATACTACTCTCTACTGCTGTCTCTCTTCATACTACTCTCTACTGCTGTCTCTCTACATACTACTCTCTACTGCTGTCTCTCTACGT
>CM042314.1:1614228-1629228 GCA_023566125.1 Zingel zingel | reverse complement strand
ACACACATACACAGACACACACACAGACATAGACACAGAGACACACACACACACACACACACAGACACAGAGACACACACACAGACACAGAGACACAGACACAGAGACACACACACACACACACACACACACACACACACACACACACACAGACATAAGTTCCATTACGAGCTGCTTCTGTACGGACACACACACACACACACAGACACACAGACACACACACACACACACACACACACACACACACACACAGACACACAGCCACACACACACACACACACACAGACACACACACACACACACACACACAGACACACACACACACACACAGACACACACACAGACACACACACACAGACACACACAGACACACACACACACACACACACACACACACACACACAGACACACAGACACACACACATACACACACACACACACACACACACACACACACACACACACAGACATAAGTTCCATAACGAGCTGCTTCTGTTCAGAATTTTCATAACTTTCATAATTTCCAAAATCTTCAAAGTTTTCTGGGAAAGTCATTCATCCTCCGAAGTTTCAATCATTCATGCATTCGCTGAGAAACGTTGTTATAGGCCTGTGTGACATTAACAGGGTTTTGCTTGGAGAATATTTTTATTGAACTAATTATATAATGTAACATTTTCCTGTTGAACGATTGAAACTTAAAGCGGAGTTCACCTCCTGGACAATGCCAAGGTGCTCTTGAGCAAGGCACCGTACCCCTCCAACCGCTCGGTGCACTGGACAGCCCACGCACTCTGACATCTCTCCATGTGTGTGTGTATTTCAGGCCTGTGTGTAGAGATTTCTAACAGAGTGTAAATTGAAATTGACGTACTGGTCAAATTAATTAAATTAATTAATTAATTACTCCGCGTCCATGCTAACAGCCAGAAGAGGTGATGACGAAAAATATGTTGCTCCATCACAGCAGGGTCATTCAAAGCCAGTGAGTAGTTCTTTGTTAGCACACTCAGTCTTATCACTTCCTTTGAAACAGGAACAAACTTCAATTAAAGCTGCAAGCAGCGATGGTCGGGCCCTCGCTCCTCTGCGTGCGTCGGGGTTACCGGCGGACGCAGCTCCTTGCGACCGTGCATTTCCGCGGCACTCAGACACCGCAAATCATCACCAATGAAAGGGAACTCCCTGCTGAGTTCAACGATACCTCACACAAGACTCTACGTCATACAGTTCATTAGATGTGAAAAGGGGCGTGGCTAAATAATAGGGGGCGGGTCAAACCATCACCAATTAAAAAGGAAGTCTGCTGAGTTCATTGACACCTCATACAAGACTCTACCTTAAACAGTTCAAATGTTATGAAAGGGGGCGTGGCCTGAGTACGTGGGTGTGGTTAAAGTAGAGGGGGCGGCTCAGTATCACATGTAGACCACACATAAGTTTCATGTAAATCGGATGATGACACCGAAATCTGTGTTACTATTCAGTCCGGTAGATACCGGTTTTTAAGGCACCGGTGCCATATTAGCACCGGGTTTTTTAGCTCTGTGTTACCAACTTTAGTTAAAGGTTGCCCTGACTTCTCCCGTCTCAGTTATTTTCACAGAGATAAGGCTCTGGAGCGCCTTAAAACTCCTGCTTCTAGCTCAAAAAACATTCCTAATTGTATTGTCTACAATTATAACTGAAAGAATAAGTGAAAATAAGCCTACATATTCATGCTTTATTGGTTTTCAGAAAGCTTTTGATATGATCAATCTGTTAGCATATAACCTTATAGAGTACGGGTAAATGGACATTTTCATTGGGCTCTGAAGTCTGTTCATCACAAGCCCATAGCATGTGTTAGATTAAATGAACTCCACACAAACTGGTTCCCAACATCATTACGGGTAAAACAGGGTGATGCTTTGTCCCGTACTTTATTTGCAATGTATATAAATGATCTGGCAAAGGAAATTAAAGCATTGAACTGTGGGATAACATGTGGAAATGAAATAAGTATTCTGTACGTGGATGACATAGTTTTATTGTCATCCTCTGAAGATAACATGCAGCAGATGCTCTCCTATATTGATGATTGGTGTAATAAGTGGAGACTATTTATAAATAGAAAGAAAACAGAAATAATTCACTTTAGGAAACCAACTACTCGATCTATGAGTTTCAAATTGGGTCACACAAGCTGAACTTTGCAGACTCATACAAATATCTAGGTTTCTATATTGATGAACATATGAATTTCAGAAAAGGTGTTAAGGTTCTTGCTGATTCAGCATGTAGAGCTTTGGGAGGAATCATTGGAAAAAGCAAGCATCTGAAAGACATAAGTTTCCAGACTTATTCTAAAGTGTTTCAAGCTTGTGTGTGCCCTATACTTGATTATATTGTGGGGGTTAGAGGACTTAGAAATATACACTACTGGTCAAAAGTTTGGGGTCATTTTGAAATGTCCATTCCAGACAGAATACCAGCTGAGATCACTTGCATTGTTTTTTTTAATCAGGGCAGCAGTTATCAGATTACATCATGTGATGACAGCATGTGATGACATCATGTCTAAAGGCTTCTCGACTGTTGTAGAAAGAAGTGGCTGAAGAAAGGCTTGAAATCCATGCTATTTGATCTAAACGTCATACCCAAATTAAAAGTGGTCCAGCTCCCATATACTCTGACCCTCTGGGGTGAGCCTGATATCATTGGAAAGGTAACTCTCTCCAGTTGTTGTTCCCAGTGTCAGGGTGATTCTAGGTCTTACTGACACAGAGTTACAGAGGCTAGAATGGAGGTTTTTTATTTCCGTCCAAGTCCTACATCTGTAAAATGATTACATTCCACTGCTGTAAACACACCTGCACGCAGGGCATCAGCCGCATGTCTCAGCTTACTGCAGAAAACAAGAATCCAAAAGACTCAAAAATGTTTTTTATATGATGTGTTTTCTACAGTCTGTGCGTTTTTTTTATTTCCATTTGAAAGTGCAAAGACAAAAGCCAAAAAACTACAAAATACAACACTTCTCAAATACACAAACACACCCACATCCATCACCTTTCAAAGTATCTATCTCCATCTCTGTAGGGATCCTTTCCAAAATGTTACACACAACTTACACAGTCACTTAGACACAAAAACAGGGGAAAATAGGGTGCAGGTGTAAAAATAAAAAAGTTACCCTTTAAAGTGGTTTCTACTGGACAATCCTGCTGATAGTAATCATCACACATGTTTGAGCACGTGTTGCTGAAGCAAACAGTGGCAGCTTGGCGCTTGTGTTCATCAGCTGCAGCCTCAGTTGGACTCAACGGTTAGACAGTAATCATTGCAGAGAACAAATGCAGAGGCAGAGTAAATAAGAGATTGAGACAGAATAAACAAAGCCAAAGTACAGTTTCTCAGATTTATCTCATAAAAAGGAACATCTCTCTGTGCCCAGTCTATGCTTCTCTGACTGCGCATCAACCAGGAGAAGGTAAGCTGTTATAAAGATAACGAAATAAATAAATAATCAGGACTTTTAGCATGTATAGAGCCAGCATATTTCCACCAGACTCCATGTAAATAATCAGGACTTTTAGCGTGTATAGAGCCAGCATATCTCCACCAGACTCCATGTAAATAATCAGGACTTTTAGCGTGTATAGAGCCAGCATATTTCCAAGTATACATATGTTTCTGTCTTTGTGAAGTACTTTCGTGCAAAGAATTTTTTTTGTTTTTAAGTGATTTCCTACATTAATTAAATAAAAACGGAAACTTTTAGTCAATCAAATGAAAAAGAACATGTTTAAGTTTTATTTATTTCAGAGTTTAACACTCATCATATAATTTGCTTTCTTCGTGGGTGTGATTTCAAAGTCTTTATCTGTGTGTGTGTGTGTGTGTATGTGTCTGTGTGTGTTTGTGTGTGTGTGTGTGTGTGTCTTTCTGTCTGTGTGTGTGTGTGTGTGTGTGTGTGTGTGTGTCTTTCTGTCTGTGTGTGTGTGTGTGTGTGTGTGTGTTTGTTTGTGAGTGTGTGTGTGTGTGTGTGTGTGTGTGTCATCTACTTTGCTTTCTTTGTGGGTGTAATGTCCTGTAACTGATCTGATCTGTTCATGGCCTTCAGAACAAATGACAGTTTTGAGCAACAGCAAACATTGTGTAACACGAACAAACACTGAAGCTGAACTTTTGTCTTAGATCACAATGATGATGCGTGCAGCCGTGGGTCTCTGGGTCCTATCAGCGGTGATCTGCGTGGGCAGAGGTGATCACCATGGCGATCACCATTTGGGTCACGGCAACGACAGGACCGTCCAAGACACTGTAGTGGACGGCAGCGCCAACAGCGTCTCCCTGGTGAACGAAGCGAACGAAGAGTTTTCCTTCCGACTCTACAGGAAGTTAGCAGCTCATGCTGACTCTCAGGGAAAGAATATCTTCTTCTCCCCGGCTAGTGTGTCGGCCGCCTTGGCTGCGTTGTCCGTGGGAGCGCTGGGGGAGACTCACCGTCAGCTTTTCAGTGGTCTGGGCTTCAACAACTCCCTCCTGACGCAGACCGATGTGGACCAGGCCTTCCAGACGTTGCTCCAGAGAGCCAACAACACATCTCAGGAGGACGCCAGCGAAGGGACCGCCGTGTTCGTGGACGATGACTTCAAGCCGAAGCCGGAGTTCCTGCAGACCCTGAAGCAGTCGTACTTCGCAGATGGGTTCAATGTGGACTTCAACAAAACCACAGAAAGTGCTGATACCATCAATAAGTACGTGGAGGAGAAGACCAACGGGAAGATTGATGAGCTGGTGAAAGACCTGGATCCAAATACAGTCATGTATCTCATCAGCTACATCTACTACAAAGGTAAGAAGGTCCTGTGGGATGAGATCTAGTCAGGCCGCAATTGTGTAATGTAATAATATAAGATCTGTTTACATACTTTTAGGTTAAATTGAACATATCAAACTACAAGTTGTGTATTATTTCTGCTGCAATGTCTAACAGGAAAATGGGCGACTCCGTTTGACCCTAAGCTCACCAAACAGGATGACTTCAACGTGGACGAGAACACCAAGGTTTAGACTTTCACTTTTAATTCATGAAGATTGAGTCCCAGTAATTAACAGGGGCGGAGACAGACATCTTGAACTTCCGGGGTTCAGCCCCGACCTGGGGGGGGGGTCCGTCGGGAATTCTTTATTTACAAAAGATATATAAAGTATGTTTCATGCCGTTAACACAATTTGGGAAAACCTGATAGTTGTAACACCCTAATTTGTTCTGCTTTTTTCAACCCTTTTGCATTGTACTTTATACTACACACTGTACATAATGTATACTACGCACTGTACACACTAGAGGTGTGAATCTTCACTGATCTCCCGATTCGATTACGATTATTATGTCAGTGATTCAGTTCGATTCGATATCTCGATGCATCAAATACATTTTTCTATGGAAGCCATGTAGGATATTTAATTCAAGCTTCAAAAACAAAACATTCTGCACATGGTACTTCCTTAATGTACAAAACATACCAGAATATGTAAACAGAAATGTTAGGCCTACGTTAATTTGTAAACAGAAATAATCGTTTATGGCCCAACACCTCTAGTACACGTTATACTACACACTTTACTTTATACTAGGCACACTTGAGAGAAAAAGGACTGAATGGGATTGAGTCCCAGTCCAATTAAGCATCATCATCCATTCTGTGTCTTCATGTTTAAATTGTCATCGTCCAGGTTCCAGTCGACATGATGAATCTGGAGGATAGTTTCTACACCTATCAAGACCAGGAGCTGAACACAACGGTTCTTCAGCTCCCCTTCAACAGCTCCTACTCCATGTTGCTGATGTTGCCTGACGTCATGGCAACACTGGAGAACGCCATCTGCCCGAACCACGTCACCAAATGGTTGAAGGCTATGGTGACAGACTGGTTGGGAGAATCTTAATTTATGCTTCTAATATGTTGAAGGTTTTACACTGAGTAAGGTACCCAGCTTTGTCCTGTCTGATAGAGACTGTCCTCCCCCCAAAGATGCCCCCATTAGTGGTTAATTCCAGCATCATTCTGACCTATATTTAGGTTTCTAGTGGCGGCGCCCTCTAGTGGCCGTAGTAGTTCTGACGGGAGCAAAGCAGGAAGAAAGGTGAGGAAGTATAAGAGTGCCAAATGTCCTGGTAAGGAGGCAGGTTGGGGGGGGGGGGAGGTTGGGTCAAACAAACAGAGGACTTTCACCCAGGAGACCGGTGTTCATGTCCCATTTTTAAAGAAAAGTAAACGGCGTTTAATTTGATAGTTTTTGTCTGTAGTTGTTCATTGGTCTGTAATTGTGTGGTCTTTATTGAGCATCTGCTATAATCGTTTACTATTTGTTTATGTGTCCTTGAGTATCAAGAAAGGTGAAGATAAATAAAATGTATTATTATAGTTTTAACTTTGTATCAACTTAAGTATTTTTTTCACCCAAGAGGAAAGGGTCTCTACAGAGATAGACCTTTTAGTTTAACATGAAACTGCCTTGAAATCACCATCACCAAACCCACCAGACTTCATGTGAATAATCAGGACTTTTAGCGTGTATAGAGCCAGCATATTTCCACCAGACTCCATGTAAATAATCAGGACTTTTAGCGTGTATGGAGCCAGCATATTTCCACCAGACTCCATGTAAATAATCAGGACTTTTAGCGTGTATAGAGCCAGCATATTACCACCAGACTCCATGTAAATAATCAGGACTTTTAGCGTGTATAGAGCCAGCATATCTCCACATGTAAATGGGTGAATTAAGGGTTTATATCAACCAAACCAGAGTGGTGATTGTTGGAACAGTGGAAAGATGAACCAAGATGGCTTTTGATAGTTTAATTTAGTTTCTGTCCACTTTGTCTGGTGGAGTTTGGTGATGGTGATTTCGGGGCTGTTTGATGTTAAACTAAAAGGATCTTACTCTTTAACTAAAAGGTCTATCTCTGTAGGGATCCTTTCATAATGTTGTCAGACGGACAATACTAATCTGCGTCTGTCAGTGATAAAAACAGCACAAAGGCCCTCATAGCCAAATGAAACTCCTGCCCTAGTCAGATTCACTGAATGTTTGTCTCTTTCCCCCAAATGTTTTAGGAGACATGATGTATATATTCCAAAGTTCTCCATCAAGACTTCCTACAACCTGAACGATGTGCTGGCAGAAATGGGAATGACAGACATGTTTGGTGTTCGGGCAAATTTGACAGGCATTTCAGAGGAGCAAGGACTGGCAGTCTCAGAAGTAATTAAACAGAGCATATGTTTCATGTTATTTATCACATATTCCATTCATCTGTCGTCTCACTTTCTCTGCGTTGCACCGCAGGTTGTGCACAAAGCTACGCTGGACGTGGACGAGGCCGGAGCCGAAGCTTCGGCTGCCACAGGCATCGGCATCATGCCGATGTCTGGCTTCGTGGGCCCTGTCCCTGTGTTGAAGTTCAATCGTCCATTCATGGTCCTCATCGCTGAACGCAACACAGAGAAAATCCTCTTCTTGGGCAAGATCATCAACCCAACCATCTGATGATCATCACTTTGTGTTTGCTCGAGCACAGCTGTTGCAGCTCATATAAAGGAGTCAGAAACTTGTTTTGTCTCTTGCTTCATTGAGAGTGTAAACAGTTTTTATATAATGATCTTTGAAGGTAAAGTAATGTACGGATAAAATATGATCAACTTCCATAAGCATTTGGTTTTCCTTTATAACAGATCAGATTTTAAAAATACAATCGAGCTCAACAGTGACTGCCCACTTTTTGAACCGCTCTGGTTCTGGCAGCGGTGGCAGTATTAATAAAGTATTAAAATCCTTTATTTAAGTAAAAGTACTACTTCCACACTGTAAAAGTACAAGTCCTGCATTGAAAATGTTACGTCAGGAAAAGTCTGTAAGTATCATCAGAAAAATGTACTTAAAGTATAAAAGTAAATGACTGGTAAATGACAAAAACAACCACTAGATAGAAAAGGGGTATTTTACAATAACTTTGAATGCACCACAAGGCTGGCGAGGCAAGTTCCAAGTGACACACCGTCTGTGTTGTTTTTCCGACATCGGCAGCTGCAGTCAGACTGTTACGTCTCTGTGTTGGAATCCTCTACAGTGAAATACAGTCACACCGTTTAACGTTAGCTGTCAGCATTTTAACTGTGTTTAATCCAGTTGCTAGCTAACGGTAGGCTAACGTTACCTGCTGCCAAGTGTATTATGTTAACTAGCGTCACGTGCAGCAATCTTTCTGTTGTCTCTAATGTCCGTTTCGGAGCATCAGAGGGAAGTGATGGTATTTCAGTAGCACCGAAATGAGGCACCGAAATCTGTGTTACTATTCAGTCCGGTAGATACCGGTTTTTAAGGCACCGGTGCCATATTAGCACCGGGTTTTTTAGCTCTGTGTTACCAACTTTAGTTAAAGGTTGCCCTGACTTCTCCCGTCTCAATTATTTTCACAGAGATAAGGCTCTGGAGCGCCTTAAAACTCCTGATTCTAGCTCAAAAAACATTCCTAATTGTATTGTCTACAATTATTACTGAAATAATAAGTGCAAATAAGCCTACATATTCATGCTTTATTGGTTTTCAGAAAGCTTTTGATATGATCAATAGGGATCTGTTAGCATATAAACTTATAGAGTACGGGTAAAAGGACATTTTCATTGGGCTCTGAAGTCTGGTTATCACAAGCCCATAGCATGTGTTAGATTAAATGAACTCCACACAAACTGGTTCCCAACATCATTACGGGTAAAACAGGGTGATGCTTTGTCCCGTACTTTATTTGCAATTTATATAAATGATCTGGCAAAGGAAATTAAAGCATTGAACTGTGGGATAACATGTGGAAATGAAATAAGTATTCTGTACGTGGATGACATAGTTTTATTGTCATCCTCTGAAGATAACATGCAGCAGATGCTCTCCTATATTGATGATTGGTGTAATAAGTGGAGACTATTTATAAATAGAAAGAAAACAGAAATAATTCACTTTAGGAAACCAACTACTCGATCTATGAGTTTCAAATTGGGTCACACAAGCTGAACTTTGCAGACTCATACAAATATCTAGGTTTCTATATTGATAAACATATAAATTTTAGAAAAGGTGTTAAGGTTCTTGCTGATTCAGCACGTAGAGCTTTGGGAGGAATCATTGGAAAAAGCAAGAATCTGAAAGACATAAGTTTCCAGACTTATTCTAAACTGCTTCAAGCTTGTGTGTGCCGTATACTTGATTATATTGTGGGGGTTAGAGGACTTAGAAATATATCCAATTGTGAATTAGTGCAAAACAGTGACACAAGATATTTTCTGGGTGTGCACAAATATGCTCCAACATTGTCAATAGTGGGAGACATGGGATGGGAATCATGTGAGGCTCTTATGGAATCGTCTATTAGACATGGAAGCAAATAGGTTGACAAGGAAAATATTTCTGTGGGGTAAACACATTCTTGGTCCATGGTATAAAAATATATGCAAACTGTTTTGTAATTATAGGTTTGGTGAGTTGTTTTTTAATAATGAAAAGCTGAATATTGGTTATTTTAAAGAATCTGTGTTTGCTAAAGACAAAATGCAGTGGGCTGACAATAAATGGGCTAAGCCAAAATTGCATATTTTTGTGATATTAAAACCGAATATGACACACAAAATGATGTTGTATATCATTTGTCAAAAAGGCAATGTGCTCAAGTGAGATCACATTTGTTACCTAGGCCTAAAAATATAGGCTATATAATATTTCCGATTATGGCATACACTACCGGTCAAAAGTTTGGGGTCACTTAGAAATGTCCATTCCAGACAGAACACCAGCTGAGATCAGTTGCATTGTTTTTTTAATCACGGCAGCAGTTTTCGGATTACATCATGTGTTTACATAACTGCAAAAGGCTTCTCGACTGTTGTAGAAAGAAGTGGCTGAAGAAACGCTTGAAATCCATGCTTTTTGGTCTAAACGCCATACCCAAATTAAAAGTGGTACAGTTCCCATATACTTTGACACTCTGGGGCAGGGGTCACCAGCGCGGTGCCCGCGGGCATCAGGTAGCCCTCAAGGACCACATGAGGAGCCCTCAGGCCTGTTCTAAAAATGGAAAGTGAATATTGATATTATCTGTTTCCCACCTTGTTGAGTCATTGTTGATAATTATTGTGAGAACTCATTAACGTGATCAGTGTCTTCACATAGATGACTATCATTAATCATTAATAATCATATATAACTAAAGGCAAACTGAGCAAATTTGTTATTTTAGAAGAGTGTATCAAACTGGTAGCCCTATGACTAAGTAGTAGTATGACTAAGGACCCAGGAAGTAGCTCTCAGTTTCAAAAAGGTTGGTGACCCCTGCTCTTGGTCTATATATATATATATATATATATATATATATAGACCAAGATATAATAACAAGTTTATAACACTGACAACACTTCATATATAATATACAACATCACATAATCTTTAGATTTAAAATACATCTGGAACACACACACACACACACACACTCTCACACACACACATACACACACACACACACACACACACACACACACACACACACACACACACACACACACACACACACACTCACACACACACACACACACACACACACACTCACACACACACACACACACACACACACACACACACACACACACACACACACACACTCACACACACACACACACACACACACACACACACACACACAGATAAATACAGTTCAAATGAAAAAACTATGTTTAACAAATTGACTGTGCGCACGGAAACTGTAAATTCATAGGAAATTACTTTTCGTTTCTTCCTTTTGGAGGCTCAAAGCCCCTGTAAGCTTTCCATTTTTCTCAGTAGCCTAACATAAAATATGACTTTCACTCAGTCAAAAAAAAAGATCTATTAGTATTATTTATTTTGAGTTTAACACCAAAAAATCTGCTAATTTGCTTCAATCACCAAACCCACCAGACTCCATGTAAATAATCAGGACTTTTAGCGTGTATAGAGCCAGCATATCTCCACCAGACTCAATGTAAATAATCAGGACTTTTAGCGTGTATAGAGCCAGCATATTTCCACCAGACTCCATGTAAATAATCAGGACTTTTAGCGTGTATAGAGCCAGCATATCTTCCCCAGACTCCATGTAAATAATCAGGACTTTTAGCGTGTATAGAGCCAGCATATTTCCACCAGACTCCATGTAAATAATCAGGACTTTTAGCGTGTATAGAGCCAGCATATTTCCACCAGACTCCATGTAAATAATCAGTACTTTTATGACCCTTTAAGATCCACTTTTATTTTTGGGCTTTTACAGTTTTTTACAATCACTTTGGCACTAATTTCAGAACCTTGACATCATTTTTCAAAACTCTAGACACAAAACTCACAACCAATGATCAAAATACACATTTTTCAAAACTCTAACACGTTGTTCAATTGCTTGGATGCAATACACATAAACCTAAGATCATTTGTTCATTTAACAAAGATCACCTTTTCAATATGACACAACTTAACATCAAAGTACTACTATTTCAAAAAGCAATTCACACATTATATTTCAGATGATTGTCTATTAATTTAATTACAATGCTCTAACTATCAATCGATACAACTGCTCAAAATGATGAGTAACTTTTGCATTACTCTTAATGACTAGTTGTATGGAAACAGACAAACAATAGTCCATGTTTAGATCATGAAAGTTTCAAGATAACGAGATTCATTGTCACCAATTAGCATGAAGCATGAACCAATTAGACTAAATGATCTATAAATGTAATATTTCATCATCACTGTTTCTATGCTCCCATGTACCACCTTTTCAGACTATTTACAGTATTGACAGTACTGCACTGTATGCATGCAGGCCCTTGGAATTGCTTGTCCAATTCTGCCAACTCGTTACTGATGATTAAGATATATAATTTATATGTACTTTATATATAAAGTACTATATATATATATATATATATATATATATATATATATATATATATATATATATATATATATATATATATATGTATATATATATATACTGCTCAGTGGCCAGCAGATCAGACTGTGGTTGTACTGGGCAGCTTCCAAGTATGAATGTGGAACTGTGTGAATGTGACAGGTCGTCGTTGCAAATGAGAATTTGTTCTCAATCGACTTACCTGGATAAATAAAGCTTAAATGCAGTAAATATATATATATATATATATATATATATATATATATATATATATATATATATATATATATAGTATTCTCTCTACTACTGCAGTACTTTTACAGGGATATATTTATATGTAGTACCATAATGAAACATGTATCACCTATTTTGTACTACAATATTTATTGATTGTACGAACGATGACCCAGTGGAACTATGGGTAGCTTGTGTGTGGGTGATCTAAAGTAACACTTCAATGGTATTTCACAACAAATTAGTTTTTTTAACCAATGATTGTGCAAGTGAAATATTTCTTTAAAGATATGAATGCACAATGCAATGTTTTGAACATTGGACAGCCTGTGTTACAAGTGATGACCGTTTTGAGTTTTGTGTGTAAGTTTTGAAAAATGACGTCAAGGTTCTGAAAATAGTAGCAAAGAGATTGTAAAAAACTGTAATACAGACGATAAGGGAACATCCATGCAGCCATTCTGCTCCGAGGTCGATAAACGCTGACACCACTCAGATCATATACGCTCTACGCCAACCCTCATCAGCAGCTGATCTTTATCAGTTATCAAACATGACTTCTTTATCTCATCATCAGAGGAAACTTTGCAGCATCAGCTGCGTATGTTGTGTATATAAATATATACACAACATACTAATACAGACAGGGAACATCTGCACCCTGTCAGGATCAAAGGTTACCTACTAACATTCAAAACTTATTTTATATTATTATAATAATAATCATTGGGTATTTATGTCTTATTTCCCATCATTTCTATTTGTTGTTTCTGTCTTTTGTGTTCTACTTTAAATGTTTTCTCTGCAGGAATGTGTCCCATCCCTTGTTTTAAAGCCATTGTATACGAGGCTGTATTAAAGCCAGTGTATACCAGGCTGTATTAAAGCCAGTGTATACCAGGCTGTATTAAAGACAATGAAGTTGTTGTCTTATGCATATTAAGTGTGTGTGGGAGCTGAAAGCTGCACTCCTCTCCGTGTCCTCCGGTTCACAGCGACTACAGCAGCACAGAGCATCAGCAGCAGGACATTGAGCACTGAGCATCGCACTTTGAAGAAGGTGGAGTAGATCCCAAAGGGCTCCATGTACACTAACACAGTTCTCTCTGTTGACACACACTGATAATCAGCTGGGTCAGTAACTGCACACCAGTACTCCCCTGCATCTCCCACTGAGATATTAAAGATAACCAGACTCCCATTATCATAGTAACAGCTCACTCTGCTCATTCTCTGATTAGACTCTACACTAAAGATTCTTCCCTCTGTTCGGTTGGACTTGATAAACCAGTCATGCTCCCTATCCTCTCCCCAATCTGTGCATCTGAGAGTGACTTCTTCTCCCTCTGAGAAGAGCTCTACAGCAGGGGGGGGGGGCAACAGAAGGGAGGGCAAATTTGGGGCACACCACCAGAAAATACTCTTGCTCTCTGATAGAGGTTACACAGTCGTACCAACCTACGTTATTTAACGTTAGAGATGAAAACATCAGCGAGTAGTTTTGGTCTACTGAAGGAACAGACTGGTTGTGTAGTCCTGGGTCAGTGAAGGAGCGTGTTTTGGTATTAACCTTCCTCCAACGTGGGTGCTGGTCATCAGTGTAGTCAGTGATAGTGCACGGCAACACAGCGGTCTCTCCCACTGAGCGGTACATTATCTCATACGGTACCAACTTCACAGTGTGACTGCTAACACACTGCTGTTGGTTCATCACCAGACAGTTGAACCATGTAAAGTCTGTTGCTGTGATGTTGAATACATGAAGAGCTGATGTGTTTGTCACCACTTGGTATCTTTGTCTAACATTGTCCATCACTGATGTCGTATTGTCCCCAAAAACTCTGCTCCATGTTTCTTACTCATATACAGAGTCCTGTTTGAGCCACTGGATATCCAAATTATCATCTGCTCCCTCACATGGCAGGTCCACTGTTTCTGCAAGTCTCCCTGCAAAAAGTCTCCCATCTATTGAAGAAGTACAAACAGTAATAGTGAAGTTGTTGTCATGCGTCACGTTACCCTCAGTCCAACACTCCTCTCGGTACGGGCCGGAGTCTGAATGTGTCATGTTGAGGATGGTGTAAGAAGTTTTCACCGTGCTGACAAGTCGTTTCAGGTGTTCAGGTACTGAGGACTTGTTGGACCAGAGGACAGAGGTGTTGGACCGGAGGTCAGAGGTGTTCCAGAGGACCAGCTTCTCCTCACCAACAGATCTGGAGATCAGGCAGGAGTTGGTGTTCTCGGGGAGGTTGAAGGTGTAAGAGCTCCATTCCTCTTGGATGATGATCTGTTCTTGTGCATGGATGTTGTTGATGAGAGCAAACAGCAGGAAGGAGAGCTCTGTGACTGCAGCCATTCTGCTCCTAGGTCGACAAACACTGACACCACTCAGCTCATATACACTCTACACCAACCCTCATCAGCAGCTGCTCATTATCTGTTGTTATCAAACATGACTTCTTTATCTCATCATCAGAGGAAACTTTGCAGCATCAGCTCTCTATCCAATAATCAACGTCCTTTACACGAGTCTAAAACCACAGAGGCTGATGGGTCTTCATGCACACAATATTCAGAGATAAGAGAGAGAGAGATGTGTGTGTGTGTGTGTGTGAGTCTGTCTCTGTGTGTGTGTCTATGTGTGTGTGTCTGTGTGTGTCTGTGTGTGTGTGTGTGTGTGTGTGTGAGTCTGTCTCTGTGTGTATGTCTATGTGTGTGTGTCTGTGTGTGTCTGTGTGTGTGTGTGTGTGTGTGTGTATGTGTGTGAGTCTGTC
>CM042314.1:1549228-1609228 GCA_023566125.1 Zingel zingel | reverse complement strand
ATTGATGGTTAATTAATCTTTAGTTAACAGTCATTCTACTGTTAACAAACAATTCAATTATAATTAATACTGTTTACTAATTATTAGTAGGGCTGTTAATTAACAGTTTATTTTTGGGTATCGGGTAATGATTAAAAAAATTTTTGTAAACCTTTAAGAAATCATTTTTAAACATCTATAAACCTTACATAGATAGATATAGACTAGATATTCCTAACACTTTGTTAAGGGTTACTAGTTGGTTTGTAAGCCGTCTATAAACAGTATCTGGATGGTTATTCTAAAGTTGCAACAGATGACTGTAATACCTTGTTTAGTAGTTAAAAAATACTTTAACCATCTATAAACAATATTTAGATATAGTTAATACTTTGTCAGTGGATACTAGTTGTTTTTTTATTAAATATTTAACAAGGTATTATAGTCATCTGTTGCAACTTTATAATAACTATCCAGATAATGTTTATAGACCATTTACAAACCAACTAGTAACCCTTAAAGTGTTAGGAATATCTGGTCTATATCTATATATGTAATGTTTAAAGACTTTTTAAAAATGGTTTCTTAAAGGTTTACAAACATGTTTTAATCATTACCCGATACCTAATGAGGGATATAATGTGTGTAACAATAAACTTTTAATTAACAGCACTACTACTAATTGGTAAACATTATTAATTATAATTTCATTGTTTGTTAACAGTAGAATGACTGTTTGCTGACAGATAAAATGACTATTACTAATGATTAATTAACTATCAATTCACCATCTATTAATGATGGTTATTATAAAGTGTTACCAAATGCTTTTGTGTGTGGGTTATTCCAAATTCTTCCAGAGAAGAACAGGAGGAGTTTACCTACCTTTCGTGAACTGTTCCTGTGTTTGTTGCGGCTGATTCACTGTCCCGTGGACTTTATTTCTAACAGAATATTATCATTCAATTGTACTTTCCTGCTAAATAAAAGCCGCTGTGGTAAAGGCCCTTTCACTTTTACTATTTGCCTCGGACTTTGTTGGAGAATTTGACACAGAACTCTGAAGTAATGCTTAATTAATCACTCAAATAAAATGATAATAATGAAGTGAATCTGCTGTTTTAATCTTGCTTCACCGTCAGTGGTTCAGTAACGTATCGGCCGCTACGAAGGACAGACATGTGGAAGCTGTTTTCTCTAATTTGTGACAAATCTGTGAGCTCATGTTTTATTTGCTCTGGCACTGTGTGTGTCTCTGTGTCTGCATGTGTGTGTGTGTGTGTGTGTGTGTGTGTGTGTGTGTGTGTGTGTGTGTGTGTGTGTGTGTGTGTGTGTGTGTCTCTGTGTCTGCATGTGTGTGTGTGTGTGTGTGTGTGTGTGTGTGTCTCTGTGTCTGCGTGTGTGTGTGTGTGTGTGTGTGTGTGTGTCTCTGTGTCTGCATGTGTGTGTGTGTGTGTGTGTATGTGTCTCTGTGTCTGCATGTGTGTGTGTGTGTCTCTGTGTCTGCATGTGTGTGTGTGTGTGTGTGCGTCTCTGTGTCTGCGTGTGTGCGTGTGTGTGTGTGTCTCTGTGTCTGCATGTGTGTGTGTGTGTCTCTGTGTCTGCATGTGTGTGTGTGTGTGTGTGTGTGTCTCTGTGTCTGCATGTGTGTGTGTGTGTGTGTGTGTGTGTGTGTGTGTGTGTGTGTCTCTGTGTCTGCATGTGTGTGTGTGTGTGTGTGTGTGTGTGTGTGTGTGTCTCTGTGTCTGCGTGTGTGCGTGTGTGTGTCTCTGTGTCTGCATGTGTGTGTGTGTGTGTGTCTCTGTGTCTGCGTGTGTGCGTGTGTGTGTGTGTGTGTGTGTGTCTCTGTGTCTGCGTGTGTGTGTCTGTGTGTGTGCGTGCATGCGTGCGTGCGTGTGTGTGTGTGTGCGTGTGTGTGTGTGTGTGTGTCTCTGTGTCTGTGTGTGTGTGTCTGTGTGTGTGTGTGTGTGTGTGTGTGTGTCTGTGTGTGTGTGTGTGTGTGTGTGTGTGTGTGTGTGTGTGTGTGTGTGTGTGTGTGTGTGTGTCTGTGTGTGTGTGTGTGTGTGTGTGTGTGTGTGTGTGTCTCTGTGTGTGTGTGTGTGTGTGTGTGTGTGTGTGTGTGTGTGTGTGTGTCTCTGCGTGTGTGTGTGTGCGTACACACTTCTTCCTCAACTATAACCGTAGCCTAGTTAATAAATAAAATATATAGAAAGTTAACAGAACTCCTCACTGGCTTTGAATGGCCGTGCCGTGATGGAGCATCCGATTTTACAGGTCTGGCTGTTACCATGGACACGGAGTACAACACCGCTTCAAGTTTCAATCGTTCAGCAGGATAATGTTACGTTAGATAATTAGTTCAATAAAAAATATTCTCCAAGCAAACCCCCATTATTGACTGTAGGACTCGGCGAGTACAACTTTGAATAGGATATTTAAATATATGTTTGAATAAGTTTGCGAGGCCAGTTAACCATAACGGTATTCATCTTAAAGCTAGTCTCGCATTAACAATTTTTTACATCGGCCTACCGTCAACTTTTAAGGTAGAATGTTTTCTTGCATGTTATTCAGTACATGAGTTGCCATCATGAATCAGTCAATACACCTTAAATTTCGTGTGCATTGAGCTGAAAACAGTAAAAAAAATATATATTTTAAAAACAAATCCATCCACATCGAAATAACTTCTTTTCGCAATTTTTGCAATTTTTGCAACTTTCCGCAATTTTCCCAAATTTTGTAACTTTCCGCAAATTTCGCAATTTTTGCAATTTTCGAAATTTTTGCAATTTTCCCAATTTTCCCAATTTCCGCAATTTTTGCAATTTTCCCAATTTTCCCAATTTCCGCAATTTTCGCTATTTTCGCAATTTTCGCAACTTTCCGCAATTTTCGCAAATTTTGTAACTTTCCGCAAATTTCGCAATTTTTGCAATTTTCGAAATTTTTGCAATTTTCCGCAGTTTTTGCAATTTTCCACAATTTTTGCAACTTTCCGCAATTTTCAAAATGTTTGGAATTTTCGAAATTTTTGCAACTTTCCGCAATTTTTGCAATTTTCCCAATTTTCCCAATTTCCGCAATTTTTGCAGTTTTGCAATTTCTGCAACTTTCCACAATTTCCGAAATTTTTGCAATTTTTGCAATTTCCGCAACTTCCGCAATTTTCGCAACTTTCCGCAATTTTCCCAATTTTCCGCAATTTTTGCAACTTTACGCAACTTTACGCAATTTTTGAAGCTTTCCCCAATTTTTGCAAATTTTCGCAATATTCGCAAATTTCGCAATTTTTGCAATTTTTGCAATTTTTGCAATTTTCGCAATTTTCCCAATTTTCCGCAATTTTTGCAACTTTACGCAACTTTACGCAATTTTTGCAATTTTTGAAGCTTTCTGCAATTTCTGCAACTTTCCACAATTTCCGAAATTTTTGAAATTTTTGCAATTTCCGCAACTTCCGCAATTTTTGCAACTTTCCACAATTTCCGCAATTTTTGCAATTTTCGCAATTTTCCCAATTTTCCGCAATTTTTGCAACTTTACGCAACTTTACGCAATTTTAGAAATTTTTGAAGCTTTCCGCAATTTTTGCAAATTTTCGCAACATTCGCAATTTTTGCAATTTTTTTGCAACTTTCTGCAATTTTTGCAGTTTTGCAATTTCTGCAACTTTCCACAATTTCCGACATTTTTGCAATTTTTGCAATTTCCGCAACTTCCGCAATTTTCCGCAATTTTTGCAACTTTACGCAATTTTTGCAATTTTTGAAGCTTTCTGCAATTTCTGCAACTTTCCACAATTTCCGCAATTTTTGCAATTTACGCAACTTCCGCAATTTTCGCAACTTTCCGCAATTTTTGCAATTTTCCGCAATTTTTGCAACTTTCCACAATATCCGCAATTTTTACAATTTTCGCAATTTTTACAATTTTTGCAATTTTTGAAGCTTTCCGCAATTTTTGCAAATTTTCGCAATTTTTCCAATTTTCCCAATTTTCCCAATTTTCGCAATTTTTGCAATTTTTGCAATTTTTGCAATTTTTGCAATTTTTGCAATTTCCGCAACTTTCCGCAATTTTTGCAACTTTCCGCAATTTCCTCAATTTCCTCAATTTCCGCAATTTTTGCAATTTTTGAAACTTTCCACAATTTTTGCAACTTTCGCAACTTCACGCAATTTTCGCAACTTTACGCAATTTTCGAAATTTTAGCAATTGTAGCAATTTTTTCGCAATTTTCGCAATTTTTGCAACTTTCCGCAATTTTCGCAATTTTTGAAACTTCCCGCAATTTTTGCAAATTTCCGCAATTTTCGCAATATTCGCAATTTTTGCAATATTTTTGCAACTTTCCGCAATTTTTGCAACTTTCCACAACTTTCGCAAATTTTGCAACTTTCCGCAATTTTTGCAATTTTCCCAATTTTCGCAACTTTACGCAATTTTCGCAACTTTACGCAATTTTCGCAACTTTTGCAACTTTCCACTTTTTTCGCAATTTTCGCAATTTTTGCAATTTCTGCAACTTTCCGCAATTTTCCCAATTTTCCCAATTTTGGCAATTTTTGCAATTTCCGCAACTTTCCGCAATATTAACAATTTTCACAATTTTCACAATTTTGGAAATTTTGGCAATTTTTGCAATTTCCGCAACTTTCCGCAATATTTGCAATTTTCGCAATTTTTGCAACTTCCTGCAATTTTTGGAACTTTCCGTAATTTCCTCAATTTCCGCAATTTTTGCAATTTTTGAAACTTTCCACAATTTTTGCAACTTTCGCAACTTTACGTAATTTTCGCAACTTTACGCAACTTTACGCAACTTTACGCAATTTTCGAAATTTTAGCAATTTTAGCAATTTTTTTCGCAATATTCGCGAAATATTGCGCAATATTCACAATTTTTGCTATTTTTTTGCAACTTTCCGCAATTTTCACAATTTTTGCAATTTTTGCAACTTTCCACAATTTCCGCTATTTTCGCAATTTTTGCAACTTTCCGCAATTTTCGCAAATTTTGAAACTTTCCGCAATTTTCGCAAATTTTGCAACTTTTCGCAATTTTTAAAATTTTTGCAACTTTTCCGCAATTTTTGCAAATTTTCGCAATATTCGAAATTTTTGCAATTTTTTTGCAACTTTCCGCAATTTTAGCAGTTTTTGCAATTTTTGCAATTTCCGCAACTTTCCACAATTTCCGAAATTTTTGCAATTTTTGCAATTTCCGCAACTTCCGCAATTTTTGCAACTTTCCGCAATTTGCGCAATTTTTGCAACTTTAAGCAATTTTCACAACTTTACGCAACTTTACGCAATTTTCGAAATGTTAGCAATTTTTGAAACTTCCCGCAATTTTTGCAACTTTCCGCAATTTTCGCAATTTTTGCAATTTTTTTCACTTTTTGCAATTTCTGCAACTTTCCGCAATTTTTGCAATTCTCCGCAACTTAACGCAATTTTCAAAATTTTTGCAATTTTTGCAATTTCCGCAACTTTCCGCAATTTTTGCTATTTTTTTGCAACTTTCCGCAATTTTTGCAACTTTCCGCAATTTTCGCAAATTTTGCAACTTTCCGCAATTTTCGCAAATTTTGCAACTTTCCGCAATTTTCGCAAATTTTGCAACTTTCCGCAATTTTTGCAATTTTTGCAACTTTTCCGCAATTTTTGCAAATTTTCGCAATATTCGAAATTTTTGCAATTTTTTTGCAAAATTCCGCAATTTTTGGAATTTTTGCAATTTTTGCAACTTTTCCGCAATTTTTGCAAATTTTCGCAATATTCGCAATTTTTGCAATATTTTTGCAACTTTCCGCAATTTCCGCAATTTCCGCAATTTTTGCAATTTTCCCAATTTTCGCAATTTTTGCAATTTTTGCACTTTTTGCACTTTTTGCACTTTTTGCAATTTCTGCATCTTTCCGCAATTTTCACAATTTTTGCAATTTTTGCAATTTTACGCAACTTAACGCAATTTTCGAAATTTTTGCAATTTTTGCAATTTCCGCAACTTTCCGCAATTTTTGCTATTTTTTTGCAACTTTCCGCAATTTTTGCAACTTTCCGCAATTTTCGCAAATTTTGCAACTTTCCGCAATTTTCGCAAATTTTGCAACTTTCCGCAATTTTCGCAAATTTTGCAACTTTCCGCAATTTTTGCAATTTTTGCAACTTTTCCGCAATTTTTGCAAATTTTCGCAATATTCGAAATTTTTGCAATTTTTTTGCAAATTTCCGCAATTTTTGGAATTTTTGCAATTTTTGCAACTTTTCCGCAATTTTTGCAAATTTTCGCAATATTCGCAATTTTTGCAATATTTTTGCAACTTTCCGCAATTTCCGCAATTTCCGCAATTTTTGCAATTTTCCCAATTTTCGCAATTTTTGCAATTTTTGCACTTTTTGCACTTTTTGCACTTTTTGCAATTTCTGCATCTTTCCGCAATTTTCACAATTTTTGCAATTTTTGCAATTTTTGCAATTTTTGCAATTTTACGCAACTTAACGCAATTTTCGAAATTTTTGCAATTTTTGCAATTTCCGCAACTTTCCGCAATTTTTGCAATTTTCCCAATTTTCGCAACTTTCCGCAATTTTCGCAACTTTACGCAATTTTCGCAACTTTCTGCAATTTTTGCAATTTTTGCAACTTTCCAATTTTTTCGCAATTTTTTCGCAATTTTTTCGCAATTTTTTCGCAATTTTTTCGCAATTTTTTCGCAATTTTTGCAATTTTTGCAATTTCCGCATCTTTCCGCAATTTTCGCAACTTTCCGCAATTTTTGCAAATTTCCGCAATTTTTGCAACTTTCCGCAATTTCTGCAATTTTCGCAACTTAACGCAATTTTCGAAATTTTTGAAACTCTCCGCAATTTTTGCAACTTTCTGCAATTTTCGCAACTTTCCACAATTTCCGCAATTTTTGCAATTTTCGCAATTTTCGCAATTTTTGAAACTTTCCGCAATTTCTGCAATTTTCGCAACTTAACGCAATTTTCGAAATTTTTGAAACTCTCCGCAATTTTTGCAAATTTCGCAATTTTTGCAACTTTCTGCAATTTTCACAACTTTCCACAATTTCCGCAATTTTTGCAATTTTCGCAATTTTTGCAATTTTCCGCAATTTTTGCAATTTTCACAATTTTCGCAACTTTACGCAACTTTGCGCAATTTTCGAAATTTTTGCAATTTTTGAAACTCCGCAATTTTTGCAAATTTCGCAATTTTTGCAACTTTCCGCAACTTTTCGCAATTTTTGCAAATTTCCGAAATTTTTGAAATTTTTTTGCAACTTTCCGCAATTTTTGCAACTTTGTGGAAACTTTGTGGAAAGTTTCACCTAACCCAAACCCTTTACACATTTATATCCATCTTTGACTTATTCATGATGCATTGCTATATCCCTGATGTTTATTCCTGTTCTTGTAGCTCTGTGTGTGTGATATTTCACAGAGCGATGGCAGATTGGATGAAGAGTTGGAGGCTCCTGATCCTCTTCAGCCTCCTCAGCCTCACTGAACTAATGGGTGAGAAATATTTTACTTTTTAACAACCTCAAGTTCAAGCTTTAACTTTTTGATGTTAATGAACATCCGTTACATTCAAGCCATTGCCAAATGAGTTGCTACAAAGCTCCACACAACTCTCTCTGGATTTCTCAGTATTCAACCCGTTCTAACTCCGAATTCGTAAAATACAGACGCTTGGGCAGTGTCTCTCAGCATCAGATACGACGCAAAAATCCAGCAGCCTTCTCTTCTGGAAGGCATCCCAGAATGCATCTGTGGTGTAGCCAGACCTTCCTCCACAGCGTTGTGGAGACAGAGCTGGATGTGCGAGAGTGTTAATGACAGGCACAGAATGAAGACAGAAAGGGATTTTTTTTATATACTTGACTTGTATTTTGTTTTGTTTGTTCCCCAGAGGTGAGAGATGAAGAGTGGAAGGAGCTCAGCCCAAATATCGCTGCACTGCACCAGCTCAGAGGACTGGCTAAAGACGTGTTTCATGAAAATATCAGGAACCCACCGAACCACAAGTCTCTTGTTATGGAGATTTCGTCACCTCGCCATAGGTACACAAATATTAAACAAAAAAAGCACAGAGATGGTTAAAGTGATGTATTGCAAAATGTTATGTAATGAATTACAGGAGAGTTACAGAGGAAAAGTCACCGGTACTGAGAAGTTATCAGTTCAGCTTACCAAGGCAGCTCCCACAGAACAGCTGCAGTGTGCACAATGATTTCATACTGATCTAGAGCAGTGTTGTAATGTGACGAAGTACAAATACTTTGTTACTGTACTTAAGTAGAATTTTCACGTATCTGCACGTTATATTTCCAGAAACTTTGACTCTACTCCATTTCCTAAATATAATGTATACTTTTACTCCACTACATTTCCCCTAAAGCATCTTAGTTACTCGTTACTACAAAATATAATATAAAATCATAATATATCTATACAAAATATAGAAGAAATAAGTTACACTGTAAAAAAAAGCAGGTTTGGAGAATCATTGCTCCTAAATTGCCACGATAACGCTCCCTCCATCCCAGTCGGTGACCTGATGCCTGTTTGTTGCCAATCGGCAAAAAAACAAATGAGAGGAGGAAGCTTAATAACTGATAGCGTCATGGAAGCACCTGCTGCAGGCTCTGCTGCCATGGTAACAGACGACGATCACCCCGACGACAGTGGTGATGAAGATAACGTTACACACCTTCGGCCATAACGTTCATGATCAAAGTATTTTTACTTTTACTTCTAATACTTAAGTACATTTAATATCAGAACATTACTTTTGCTACTTAATTACAGTAAATATTTGACACTTTAAGACTATTCAAGAAATATTCTAAAAAGAGACTTTAACTTCTACCAAAGTCATTTTCTGGTAAGATACTTGTACTTTTACTCAACTATTGCTTTCAAGTACTTTATACAAGACTGATCTAGAGACAAAGAACTGTTTTCTGATTGGAATACAACTAAAAACTAATCTTTTTGTATCCTATTAAAAGGATTCATTACAATACTCTATTTTCATTGGACAACAGTCTTCAAGCAAAAACCACTTAATCGTATGATGAAATGTATTTGCCATATGCATAAGGAACATGCACATTCAAAACACACACACCACATTTCAAAATAAAAGTATGCAATAACATAAGGTAAAAACACAGCAAATGACATTAGCACCTCTCCACATAGCGCTCTAGGACACAGGAGCAGTAGCTGTTATAGCAACAAAAGATGCTCTTGGCTGCTCTTTGGGAGCTTTTTTTTTTTTTTACTACAAAAGCACCCCAGTCAACTTTTTCTTGTCAAAAAAGACGCCAAGTTTGACTGTACAGATGTCTCCATTCTCCAGAGTAAAGGAAGATAAACGGTCAACTCTTTGTCCCGAGTAATCCTTCCTCCTGCACCGTTTATCTTCTTTTAGGGAGGACATTGACCGAAACCCGATGACTTTGCTGGCTGATCTTCAGGAGAATGTGAATTTCACAGCTTATGTCATTCAGAAGGAACAGGTTAGTGGATTTTAAAATTAAATGAAAAGCTGCACTAACTTCAGAAGGACTGAACTCAATTTTACTGGAACCCAAATCAGTGTTTAATTAATAAAACTATATTATCAAAAGAGTCGATAGATCAATATGGGATTATTTTTGTGTCTTTAATTCCAAGCAAAACTTCTCAAGTATCAAACAAAAATCACTAACTCAAGCAAAATAATTGTCACCTCAAAGGTAAAACTTAAAACTTGCAAACAAAACATTTGTGTAGTCGTGAACTATTGGTCCTTTATTCGTTTGATAAGATGTCCTTTTGTTTCCAGTTCCCTCTGCTTCTTTCTCAATGATCAGTCTTTTGCTCTCTCCAACACGTTTGCAGTTCTGCTCCCAGCTTTCTCGTTTGCGCTTCCCAAGTCTTTGCTCGCGATTCTGACACAAAGCTATCGCGTGGGCGGGTCTTACAGGGGTGCGTCCCCATTGGCTAATTTTGTCTTCAGTTAGTTTGAGTGACAGCTCAGTGCCTGCCGGCCCCCTGACGTTTCAGTGCAGCTAGCTGACGTTAGAGACTTTGGAGGACACACACACTGTTTAGCTGAATCTCAGGAATAAGTCTGAAAGAACTACACTTCCCAGAGTGCAGCAGCAAACTGGCTGCTTGTCACCTGATCAGTAATTGTCACTGATTTAGAGCACCTGTGAAGGCATGGAGGGGCTCAGTCATTCAGACAAACAATCTTCAGAGATGGAAGAAGAACGTGCTCTGGTTTATTGGCATTTCTTTAAACCAATCACAATCATCGTGGGCGGGGCTAAGCTCCGGACGGAGCCACGGTGCCTCTGCTGAATAGTCTCAGGAAGGAACTTGTTTTGGTGGAACATGTGGACGTTCAAAAGCAGTTTTAGTCGTGCAAGAGAAACCTCAGATTGGACAGATAGTCTAGCTAGCTGTCTGGATTTACCCTGCAGAGATCTGAGGAGCAGTTAACCATAGTCCTCACACATCCACCAGAGGTTAGAACACCAATACTGGCTGATATTAGCATAACTTTTATGCGTTTCTGTCACATCTACTGCAGTCATATTCGCTGTGTTCACTCGCAAGGAATAACTGCACATGGCTAGGCACTGTTAATGACATTTCGAACATGTTTAGAGGCTAAAAACAAGTTTAAACTTGCCCTGTTTCAGCCTGTTGGCTGCAAAATCTAGCAGGAGGATAACACGTTGTAGGCAGCACTGATTGTTTTTGTTTTTCTTGCTAATGACAGGACGTACAGAGCTACGTGTTGAAATCGACCGGAATTCTCCTTTAAATAAAAGTCAGATGCGGACCCAGTAATAAGTTTGAGAACCCCTGCCGTATAGGGTTAAGTGGGAAAATAGGAAGTTACCCTTTAAGACAAATATATTGGACTTTTTTGAGTTAAACGTTCATGCCCTCTAACTTATGATGAAGTAATCTGTACAAAAATGATTTTAACCCGATTTTCTGCTGTTTTATATGTTTTTTCCCCTATTGTCCAGGATTTTGAAGGCTTCTTGGCAGCGATTGATGAACAGAAGACACAAGATGTGCTCCTGAGTGCTTCGGAGATCTCGCACAGCTACAGCCAAAAACTTCTGGTCATGACCGACAAAGAAAAGTCAACAAATGACAGAGTCCAACAGGAATACAGCATGGATCCTCGTTACTCAGTAATAGTCAGCAATGAATGCCTGTTCAATGTCTCGTGTGTACCAGAAGCAGACAGCTACACCTTGGTGAAAATATTTGGGAGGGTTTCAGAAGATGGACAAACTGTGTCTGGCCTTTCTGGCTCTTCACTCGCAAAGCTGATGTTGAAACCGTCACTGGAAACTGCGCCCGTGTTCTCTCTCGATGGAAACACAACCACAGACTTCCAACATAACTTCATTAGAGTTTTTACGGCCCGTGGCATCACAGCAGTCCTAGAAACAAACCAGGAGAATCTCCAGACTTACCAGGTCATGAACCAACTTGAAGAAGTTACTGGATACCAAATTCCTCCAAGACCAGTTGATCACAGCACCCAGTACGACCAGCAGCAGATCCTCATCCTGGAAGATGACCCTGCTGTCAGAACAGCTGCTACGTATCTTTTTGAGAAGCATCCAACGGTTTCCTCTGTCTACGTTCTTGATAACAACCAAAGACCAGTACTGATCCGAGGCGACTCCATGCCTCTAACAGAGGACAGCCGGCTGGTGCTGGTCGGCCACGGCAGGAAAGACAGTTCCGGAGAAATGAGACTGGGAGGATACGAAGTGCAAGATGTCTCCAAAATCATTCAACAAACATCCAGGGATTCCAATAAAATTAAAACAATAAGCATGGTGGCCTGTGATGTTGGATCAGATAATGCGTTCATTGAAACGCTGCTGAAGGATCTCCATGAGACCGCCGGCATCGAGACAGAGCTGCACATCAGGAACTCTGTGCTCCAGGTCAGCCACACAGGACAGAAAATCACCCAAGAGATCACTCCGGATGGAGAGCAATGGCGACATAAAGATGACAGCAAGAAAGTGGTCGCAACCCTTGATAGGAACGGAGATGTAATTATTAGAAGTGAGCCCGGCAGTAAAGGAAAGGAAATCTTTACCGCTGAAAGAAACTTTCTACGTCCAGATGAACGTTTTCTGGTCTACAGAGACAGCTGGCCAGTTGAGCCAAGGAGCTTTATTAACCAGAATGTTTTTGGGAAGTTTGAGGATGCTAATGAAGCTTATAAAGTACGTGATGCTTGTAAACAACTCGAAGCTCTGTCCTGGGGATTGTTTCATGATGAAAAGATTCCCCCTCCAGAAAAAATGAACATTGAAAACTTGGATCTAAAAGAGTATTATTTATCAGAAAAAATAAGAATTTACAATACAAAAACGAGACGGTATGAGCTTACAGGGGAGGTAGTGAAGATAACGAATGAACAAGAACTAAATCATATTCTTTCCAACTGTTATGAGATTAAATCAGGAGAAGATATCAGGAATGTAATCCGTCACTATGCAAAGACCGGAGAAGATGAGGTCACGTACCTTAAGGTCAATGACTGGATATTAGAGGTTAATCCTACAAATCTGTATGTCGCTCCAGTCGGAAAAAAGCTTGACAACAATGAAAGAGAAAATGAACAACAAGTTAAGAAATGTATTGAAGATCAGATAGGAAAAGAAAGATACCCTGACATACGAAAAGGAATTATAACAGAAATGGGCCAAAATGAACCAAGAGAAAGATACGGTGAATATGTGAAAGGTATTTTTATTGGAGAGCCCACAACAACTCGCCTCCCGCTCCCCGCTGAGGCCTGGTGCACCACGTATTTCACTGCATCAGTTATATCTGAATCTGCTAGAAACTTCCGGACATTTCCTCTGATTCTCATGGCCCTGGATATAGTCCAAAGCACAGACAACAATATCAAAGAAAATGGACTGAATTTTCTTTGGGAAGAACATTCAATGGCAAGAGGATTGTCTTGGATTGACCCAAGCAGGCGGGGATTCAGTGGCTCAGCCGACTATGAAGGTTCTAGCAAATTAGATAACTTTAAACCTCCGACTAGGAAGAAATTAATGGATAATCTTAAAGATCTTATAACAAGTGAAGTCCAACTGTTTAATAAGTGGATTCAAAAGGAAGAAGGAAATAATCCGTCTCAGATATTCGATATCGCTAAAAACAAGTACAGGATAACCGAACATAATTCAGTTCAGGATTACAACACGTTCAAAACTGAAGTAACAAAGAACAGCAACCCTGCAGCGTCCGGCCAATTAGGAGGTTACAATGATGGCCACGTAACATCCCAAGACTTAAAATCTGCCTCTGAGTTGGAAAAGTCCTTCAAACTTGAATCGTATTACTCCAGGCTGAGCGTATTAACCGCTGAACAAGTCCACAGTCAGTTAAAGGCTAAATATGGAGAAAGTCTGGCAGGGTTGCAGGTCCAGGAGGGCAGCGCCAGGATGGAGAACGGAGAGTTTGTGTGTAATCTGTTAGACGGTGCTGACGCTAAACCTGATGAGTTTAGGGCTGAGTTATCTGCAGAGAGTCAACGCTACTCTAAAGTAATGTCAGAGAGCATTGAAACAGCAGTGTATGACATGGAAAATCACGGTTCAACCTCCTCCCATCAAGGCAGCAAGTACGTAGAGCACGCTGGGCATGCTGTTGGGACGCTGGGCCTCATGCTGGGGATGAAAGGAGCTGTTCGTGCTTTTGAACAGGGTGACATTAAAGATGGCGTGGTGGGGTCTCTGCAAACGGCTCATGGAGTGACAGCTATGACAACGTCTGTTATTGCAAAACAAGCTCTGTCCTCAGAGACAAGAATGGCCAAAGCTGTAACATCGGTCATGAAAAGCCCTGCAATGAAGGGTTTTACGTCAGTTATACCAGTAGTGGGAATTGGATTCGGGATATACAATTTTGAACAAGATTTGGAGAGAGGTGACGCGCAGGGATACATCGATGCTGCCTTAGATGGTAGTATGGTTGCTTTAGATGTTATTGAAACTGCTGTGCCTGAACTGGCCCCGTTTATAGCGCCTATAAACCTGGCTTTATGCGTAGTCCGGATGGTCATTGATGACATTTATATTGGCATACAGACTGAACTAAATAACCTCCCGAAAGATGCTGGAGTTCTGGAGAAACTGGGGGCCGTTGCCTTAGGCTTTCTGAAGGGGATTGAGCATTTTTTAATTACTGTGGAAAGTTTCTTTTACGATTGGCATTACGATGAAATTGAGCAGGGACACAGACTTGTTGAACAGATATCAGACTATCACAAATATTACAAAATTACAAAGCAACAGGATGGAACGAGCGCCGTTGATTTTAGCGGTGGCGACTCTTCTTGGAACGGAGGAGGAGTTCACTTCTGCCTCGCCGAACAGGGTCCGTCTGAACTCTGCATGGACTATTTTGTGTCTAGTGATGAGAGTTTTGGGAAAAGATGTTGGCAGATTGATACACAGGGAAGCAAAGATATTATTCTTGGTCTGGGAGAGTCACATCAGTTAGAGTACACAACACTAGAAAAGAAAATACTGTGGTTCATACCAGCCGGCTCTGTGACGGTGGTTTCGGGTTATAAAGATGTATCAGGGTCAAGGTATGGGGAATACAAAGGAAATACAGATTCTAATCGTTTTTTTGCAATTCAGAAAGCAGAGGATGAACATGTGATTGAAGTCATGTTAAGTTACTATTACATGCTTCATGGTGAACCAGGTGATGACATATTCTTCCTCGGGCCACAGAGAAGTTACGTTGAAGGATGCGGAGGAAAAGACACGTACATTATTCCTGAAAATGGAGGGAAAACAATCATTAACAACTACGATCCTTCCAAAGCACTAGACACTCTTCATTTCAGTGTTGATTACAGACACATTTCTGTGTCTAAATCTGGAAATGATGTCGTGTTAATGTATGAGGGAAGTCACACTGTGACCATAGTAGGATGGTTTTTAGGGGAACCGTATCGTCACATGAACATGATGTCTGGAGACGGAGTCTTGTTTGAGATTTCCTCCGTCGTGATTACTTCTGTTCAGCTGGTGGCCAGAGGGATTAACAAGATGTTTAGCTCTAGTGGTGAAAATGTGGATGCATCCCAGCCACTTTTAAGCACAGTTACAAACATCTTTGGGTCTCAGTATGGCGATGTGCTCTATGGAAATGGAGAGAATAATCTCATAGATGGAGGAGGAGGTCGAGATGTGTTGTCGGGCTGTGAAGGAGAAGACATGTACATAGTGAAAGTCAGAAAACAGTCTTCAGTGTGGATTATAAATTACTCCGAAGACAATAAAACAGACCTGGCCATAATAGAAGCAAACCTTCACACTTTTAGAGTGGAAGTAGTGGGTGACAATGTTGTTCTGAACGCTTTCCAGGACAACACACCCGTCAGGGTGACTTTAGATAATTGGTTCAAATCACCAGCACACAGACATTTGCTTGTTGTCACAAAGGATTTGATAACTTTCACAATCTCAGATAACAAGACCGACTGCGAGCTCATAGACCCGTTCACCAAGTGTATTAAAAGTAGCAGCATCGACTACAGCAACTCGCCATCTCCTCTGCTGGTGGACCTGGAGGAGGACGAGGCTTTTAGCAGCGTGACGGAGGTCCGTGGGTCAAAGTTCATTGATATCATCAGAGGGAACAAAGAACAAAACGTTATTGTCCCAGGAGAAGGAGATGATTTCATCCAGGGTAGAGGAGGAGAGGACTGGTACGTTATCACACCGGGCCAAGGAGTCAAAACCATTAACAATCAATCGCCAGATCTAGACTTGGATATTCTCTTTCTGAAAGAACAATACGAGAACATAATGTCTATATGTGAAGGGCAGAGCATCAGCATTTTGGTACACGGTGGAAAAGATGTTATTTTAGAGAACTGGTTTGATTCAAAATTTCATCAGCACCTGCAGATTAACACCAGTGATGGAATAACAGCTGGACTGATGACCAACCGCAGCAGCTGTGATGAGTCTTTAATGTTCCCCGTAGCTGTTGATTATAGAAACCAGAAACCTGAACTACTTAATTCGCTCCAAACACATCTCCAGAAACGCTCAATTAAGGTAGAAGATGAGTCTGAAAACGAGTGTTTCACATATAGAAGAACTAATTCACAGATGAAGCGAGTCTTCTGCGGCCTTCAAGGCAAAGTGATGATGATGAATAATCTCGATTCTGTTAAAGAAATGTATGGTTCCTCAGGTTTCGATATCATGGTTGGGAACAGCAATGAGAATCTGCTTGATCCGTACACCGGAGGTGCCTTAATGTTTGGAGGTGAAGGAAAAGACACTTACGTAATCAAACAAGGATATGGAAACAATTCATTGATCGATAACTTTGCAGAAGATCAGAGTATTGATAGTGTGTTAGTTGACATGGATTATCTTCATTGCGGTCAAGTCACACTGAACTCATCAACAGACGATCTGGAAGTGACGATCACATCAAAAGGGGAACAATTCAAATTCACTCTGCTCAACTACGCCAATGGTTCCCAACATCAGCACTTAGAATTTCAGAGCTCTGACGGAGTGAATTTTAAATTGAAATCACTAAACTCAACCGAAGATGTCGCTTTTTTTGACACTGAAGCTTTCAAAGTGACTCTGAAACAGCTGCATGTTGACTGCCGCTTGGACCTCAACTCTCAGAGGAATCTGTCAAAGGTCTACATGGTGCAAGGCTGTCCCTCCCAGTCCAATGACATACTAGGTAAGTAATAGAGCTGTCAATCTTCCTCTATAATGCCATCCGAATTTCATTCCTTATTTTGGTTTTATATTCAAATTTAAAAAGTATTCTGCCCATTATTAAAGCTATAGTGTGTAGTTTCTGTCACTCAAATGAGGAATTCTTAGTTATGACAACAATACTGTCGGCGCATCCACATGACCCAAGCTTTTGTTGATCGCGCACCACTCCCACCCCTCTTCTGAGCAGTTCATAGCGTTTATCCCATCAAATCAAGGATGACACGAAGGATTAAAAAAACATGATAGACTCTTCAGAAGACAAACATGTTGTGGGCCCTTCTTCTGGTTTTCAGCCATGCCTTCACCAGTTGCAGCAGTTCTCTTCGTCTCCGAAGCTAAACGCCGCCGTTGTCTTTTCTCAGTTGTGACGTAATACTCATCACTCCAACTGCTGCATGCAAATGTTACCGGACGACACCATTTTGTAAACATAGCCATACTGAGTAATACAGAGAGAGTTGTGTGGAGCTGATGAGTCTTAATTAGCTTTGCATGAACTCAGTTGGCAATAGCTTGAATTTAACAGATGCCCATTAATACTATAGCTTTAATATTCACTACACTACTCGGGTGTATGCTCCGTCAGAGCAACTATCAACATATGGTTGATGTTATACCTTCCGTCCACTAGAGGGACTTCAAACATTAACGTCATGGCACATTGCATTTCTGTCCACCACTTTGTTTACATTCATTTTCAACTATGAGCACACAGCGGCAAACACAAATCAACAGAGAACTCTGTAAAGTTACAGAAACATTATCTAACGAATGTAGGGAAGCGACTCTGTTGTAAAGTCTGACGGTGCTCGGTTAGCACAATGACAGCAGTTTTGAAAGCACAGCCAAGCCATTTGTTATAAACGTAGTAATAACAGTGTTAGCCACCATGCTAACGGGAATGTTAACTAAGCCACACCTTGCTGTCTCTACTATTTTAGTGATTTATGACCAAATTTGCAGAATGTGACATTATTGCACAGCTACTTGTTAAAATATACAAAGTCAAAGCAGACTCTAACAGCTGAAGGCAGCTAACGTCAACATTAGCTGCCTACATTAAGCTCCCATAACTTAATTAATGACTGTTAGGTAACAAGAAGAACTAATTCATGACACCATAGTAATTTTGACTCGGTGGAAGTCACTTTTAAACTCATGTTTATACAGTATTTCCATCCTTCTTTTGATTCCCAGCCGCAGCCTGTCACTCCCTCTCTACTAACGTTACTCAGTCTATACCGTAACTTTAGCTCTGTGCCCAAAGATCACACAATGCCTTGTGCTGCTCATTCCTGCTAACTTTATTGTTCATCAGACTTAATTTGACTAATATTTGAATAGTTTAAAAAAAAAATACTATTCAACTTCTCTTCAACTTACGTTATTTGTTCCAAAAGCTACAAAAAAGCTCTAAAAAGTCAGAACGGAAGTACAGTGCAAGGGCATAACTTTGGGTTCAACCAGTTTTGAATATTGGGGGGGGGGGTTGTATGGTACAGAGAGTCGTTTCTATGCAGATGATACACCGTTTCGTCTCATTAGTGGAAACTAGCTTTCAGAACGCTGCAGACTGGAGCGTTGGGTCTTGTCTTGAATCTTTGCTCTGAACTGGACTTTAGCAGTTTTTATATTCTTTTTAACACATTTTTAAAATAGTTTTTACTGCTCTTTTATGTTTTATGTGAATCACTTTGAATCACCTTGTTGCTGAAATGTGCTGTGGAAATAAAGCTGCCTTGCATTTTCCCTTAGGTAACGATCAAGACAACGCTCTGATTGGTGGGTGGAAGGATGACGCCTTGGAAGGAGGCGCCGGAGATGACACGCTGATCGGAGGGAACGGAGACGACATCCTGATTGGTGGCTTAGGAGACGACACTCTTTATGGCGAGGACGGAAATGACACTATGATGGGAAACTCTGGGCAGGACGTCTTCCTTCCCGGACCAGGGGCCGATCTGGTGGACGGCGGTCCTGGCAGAGACACGGTTGTGTACCGGGGTGATCCTGACACAGGTAAAGGAGTTTATGTCAACCTGCTGACGGGACAAGGCCGCTACGCCGATGCTGAGGGCGACGTGTTGAAGGATGTGGAGACAGTCTTCGGCACCATCTACTCTGATATCTTGGTGTCCGGTTACGAAAGTTCTCTTCTCAAAGGCTCGGACGGCAATGACATCTTGGTGTCCACCGGTGGCGATTACCTGGTCGGCGGTGATGGAAATGACATTTACATGTTGGCTTTCAATGACGGTTCAGTCACGGTTGATAACTGTGCCAAAGACAACGCTGCAGACGTCTTATACATGAGCTCACAGTCAAAGCCACCATTTGACTGCCAACTTTTGTCTGACAAAGTTCTCCTGACTTTCTTTGGACTTACTCAAACTACTATTCAAATTGCACTGCAAGGCTGGATCAGTGATGAGAATGAATGTGGTCATTTGAAGTTGGTTTTTAGAGATCAGGAGGTGTCGGTGGACCGGCTGCTGCAAGAGTGTCAGTTAAGACAAGAAGTAAAGAAATCAGTTTGGTCTCTACTCGTGAGTTGGATTAAATGGATCATTCTTGTACTCTTCGGCTGAGTTTTCATTTTGCAAACAAGCAATACATCAGTTTTAAAGGCAAAACAACAAAAGAAACGGGAACAAACAGAAACAAATGTTGATACAGTATTGGTTTCTATGCTGGCTGATGTAATGTAGACTTTAATCTTTAAAAGCAAGGACACAGTATCTTAATTTCATTGATAATTTGTCATTTTATCTTAACTAATGATGTGCCCTTTCAAACGTGTCTGTTTAGGACTGATTTAGGCCTCCTGTCTTGCTGCTTGTAGCTTTTTCCAGAACCATTGTACCCCAAAATGACTTAAAGAAGGACCCCAAACCAACCCACTGTGTATTACTAGGCTTGTTTTAGATAAGCTGTGCCTCGCTCCCTGCTGGGTGGTGACAGCCTTCAGTCTGAACAGGAGTTTACAGATACACTCACTTCCTGTTAAGTCTGGACCCAAATCTATCGATTCTGCGCAGGCCTGGCTGATCTCCAACAAACTTGATGACTTACTATCGTTAACAATTTAAAACTTCAGCAGAGGTATTCGTTCTCAGCAGTGGTCAGGTCAGTTCCACAGTTAATTTTAAAAGGTTTTGTGTTGAAACTCCATCAAAATTGAGATACTGCCTCATTTGGTACCCAACAATTCACCCGCCAAGTGTGAAGTAGATCGGATGAACAGTTCTTGAGATATTTAGCAGACAACGCACACACACACACACACACACACACACACACAGAGGGTCCTTGCTTTATAGTTAGATTTATCATGTGTTGTTTATGTAAATGTGTGTCTGATTTGGATTATTTAGTAATCTATGTTGAGGGAAATATATCCATAAATGAATACAATTGTATTATAAGCTACATGTGTTTTGATTTAAAATGTTTTAGACAATTGTAATGTAGCCGAAGAAAACCTGTACCTGTAATCAAATGCTTTTTATAATCAAAGGGATCCTTTATGCTTTGTTCTTGGAAATAAAATCATTCAAATTATTATTTGTGTTAAAATATTTATTTTAAAGAATGTGCTTTCCTCTGTAAGGATGATGTGTCTGTGTGGACGGATGCTGGATGGGTCCCCTTGTGTCTTTGGTGCCGGGAGCCCAAACTTAAGGTGAATCTTGCTTTCCTTAGATTGCATCCACGTGCATCCACGTGAATCCTACCCGCTGTTCCTCAGAGCAATGTCTGGAACGACCCATTTTCTGAGTATTTCAGTGTGAAATGCACTATAACCAGCATGCACAACATTTGCTTCCTTCTTTCCTTAAATATGGGCCGTAACTGAAACCTGTTTCTTCACAGAATCAATCACCTCACTAATTGAACACAACACTGCTATTATTTAACATACCCTTTAAATTACAGATTCAATTACACAGAATGAGCAGCATGCATGTCATGACACTTACTAGTAAATGATTTGCCATGTAGAAATATCACTACTACCAAAAAATGTGATCTCTCACGGTATTAAACATTAAGCGATAGGAGTAACGGTTTTTGAGCTAGAAGCAGGAGTTTTAAAGGCGCTCCAGAGCCTCTTCTCTGTAAAAAATAACAGACTGGAGAAGTCAGGGCAACCTTTAACTAAAGTTGGTAACACAGAGCTAATAACTTTTACTACTTTACACAAATTTAAAGGGGAACTATGCAGTTTTAGCCTAAGTTACCATAACTGAACAACTTCGGAGTCATTGGAAGGGTTATATGACTTTTCGTATTGAATGGTGGTCGTCTTGCTTCCCCCTAGCGCCTGTGAGTGGAAAAACCACCCTTGCAACTTTGGGCCAGCGTCAGGAAGTATTGCATGATATCAGGTCTCGCAATGTCGAATTGCTTCACGGCACTGACATACACACCCCCATCCAGGAACGGGCTAGCTATAAGAACAAGGTAGCAATGGAGTTTTTCACACTATCGTCATGGCTGAACCGGCAAAAAATAAGCAGAAAGCTAGGAAAGCATTGTCGGAACAGAAAGAGGAAATGGCCGACTGACCGAGGAGTCAGACACGAGTAAACGTAGGTGTTGCCAAATATCTATTCCAAAGCTGTAGGGGGAGCTCTATAGAGAAACCTGCCAGCAAAAAGTGAGAAAACCGCAAAGAAATGGCCAAAACTGCATAGCTTACCTTTAAGAGATTTCCAGTTTAGAGTCAGCTTTTCTATAAACATATTGCCCATCTTTCAAACATTTGCCTTTGAACACAGCATTCACACTCACTTTTGTTTCAGGTCAAAAGTAAAAATCCAATTCATTTTCTCTATAAGGATTTTGATTATTAACCACAATGTCTAAACCATCCAAGGTAGCCTGACCTCTGAAACAAAGGGTCTCCTCCTGTAGAAGACACAAGACCGTATAATAGCAACCGTTTCCAGTTTCTGAAATGGGATTTTTCTGCATCAAGTATTTTACCCTTCAGTACATTTAATGAAGTAACATTTTCAATGCAGGACTTATACTTTTATTAAAGTAAAGGATTTTACTACTTCTACCACCGCTGAGCAGTTCAAAAAAGTGGGCGGTCACTAAGCTCTAGTGCATATTTAATAATCCGAGAAGTTATTCATACCAAATGCTTATTCAAGTTGATATTTTACCTTCAAAAAAAGATTATATAAACTTTACACTCCAAGCAAGAGACAACAAAACAAGTTTTTCTGACTCCTTTATATGAGATGCAACAGCTGTGCTCAAGCAAACAAAGTGATGATCCATCAGCTGGTTGGGTTGGTGATCTTGCCCAAGAAGAGGATTTCCTCCGTGTTGCGTTCAGTGATGATGACCATGAATGGACGATTGAACTTCAACACAGGGACATGGGGCAGGAGGGCAGTCAGTCCGATGCTGATGCCTGTGGCTGCTGCAGCGGTGGCTCCGGCCTCGTCCACATCCAGCGTAGCTTTGTGCACAACCTGCGGTTCAACGCAGAGAAAGTGAGACAGACGAATGGAATGTGTGAAATAACATATGCTCCGTTTACTTACTTCTGAGACTGCAAGTCCTTGCTCCTCAGAAATGCCTCTCAAATTTGCATAATCACCAAACACGTCTGTAATTCCCATTTCTGACAGCACATCGTTGAGGTTGTAGGAAGTCTTGATGGAGAACTTCGGGATATATAAATCATATCTCCTAAAATAGTAGGGGGGGGGGGACAAACATTCAGTGGCTCTGACTAGGGCAGGAGTTTCATTTTGCTATGAATGCCTTAAACAATGATATGCAGTTTCTTTATTATAAAAACAAAAATGACAGGCTCAGATTTTTATTATAAGTGTCTGACAACATTATGGAAAGGATCCCTACAGAGTTTTGTTTGTTAAGATTAAAAACCTTTGTTTAACATGAAACAGCCCTGAAATCACCATCACTAAACCCAGACTCCACGTAAATAATCAGGACTGTAGGGTGTGTGTATAGAGCCAGTATATTTCAATATTTGGCGAGAGGACAATCTCAGACAGGATAAAGCTGGGTACCTTATTCAGCTTTAAACCTTCCACATATTAGAAGCATAAATTAAGATTCTCCCAACCTGGGGCTCACAGCCTTCAACCATTTGGTGATGTGGTTCGGGGAGATTGCGTTCTCCAGTGTTGCCATGACATCAGGCAACATCAGCAGCATGGAGTAGGAGCTGTTGAAGGGGAGCTGAAGGACCGCCGTGTTCAGCTCCTGGTCTTCATAGGTGTTGAAACTGCCCTCCATATTCATCATGTCGACTGAAACCTGGACGATGACAATTTAAACATGACAGAATGAACGATGATTCTTAGTACAAAGCGTGTGCAGTATGATGCAAAAGTGCTTAAAAAAAAATCAGATGTCATAAACAAATTAAGGTGTTACAACTAGCAGGTTTTCCAAACTTGTGTTAATGTCATGAAATATCTTTATATAGCTTCCGTAAATGAAGAATTCCCACGGACGCCACCCTCTAGGTTTCGGCCGAACACCGAATGTTTATGTCTGGCTGATCCTGTTAACTATTGGGACCAAAATAATTTTAAAAATTGAGAAACTCTGAACCTTGGTGTTCTCATCCACGTTGAAGTCATCTTGCTTGGTGAGCTTAGTGTCAAACGAAGTCGACCACTTTCCTGTTAGACAGTGAGCAGAAATTATAGACAAAAATGTAGTTTGATTCGTTCAAGTTAACCTCAAAATGCATGAACAGATCTTAAATTATTACAGGCTGAATACAGCTCATCCCACAGGACCTTCTTACCTTGGTAGTAGACGTAGCTGACGAGATACACGACTGTGTTTGGATCCAGGCTTTCCACCAGCTCATCAATCTTCCCTTTGGTCTTCTCCTCCACATACTTATTGATGGTATCAGCACTTTGTGCGGTTTGGCTGAAGTCCACATTGAACCCATCCGAGAAGTAAGACTGCTTTAGGGTCTGCAGGAACTCCGGCTTCAGCTTGAAGCGGTCATCCACGAACACGGCGGTCCCTCCGCTGGCATCCCAAGATGTTTTGACCCGCTGGAGCAACGCCTGGAAGGCCTGGTTCACATCGGTCTGCGTCAGGCGGTAGCTGTTGAAACCCAGACCACTGAAAAGCTGACGGTGAGTCTCCCCCTGTGCTCCCAAGGACAACGCAGCCAAGGCGACCGACACACAAAACGGGGAGAAGAAGATATTCTCTCCCTGAGAGTCAGCATGAGCTGCTAACTTCCTGTAGAGTCGGAAGGAAAACTCTTTGTTTGCTTCGTTCACCAGGGAGACGCTGTTGGTGCTGCCGACGCAGATCACCGCCGATAGGACCCAGAGACCCACGGCTGTATGCATCGTCATCATTGTCACCTAAGACAAAAGTTCAAGAGTTCAGCTTCGAGGTTTGTTTTAGTGAGGACACTGATTGTACTGGAGGTGCTTTCTTAAAGTTTAGTATAATGTGAATCTGAGGAGTATGTGGGATGTTAAGTTACTCTCAAAGAAATGATTAAAGGGTGCCATTTTTTCAAGCTGGCCCTAGGTTTCCCTGTTCATTTGTGTCTAAGTGACGGATGTGAACAACAATCTTTGAAACTGGTCCAGTATTGAGGAACAACGCTGTAACCAGCAGCGGCAAACCAGGCTGTAATGTAACCGTACAGGACAAATGTTCAGTTAGCATCCACTAAAAAGTTCTGTTTTTGCCTCCGACACTCAGATTATTATAAGTTTCTGACAACATTATGGAAAGGATCCCTACAGAGATAGACCTTTTAGTTAAAGAGTAAGATACTTTATTTAACATGAAACAGCTCAGAAATCACCGTCATTTAACTCCAGACTCCAAGTAACTAATCAGTACTTTTATCATCTTAAAAACACACTTCAGTCAAAGTGGACAGAAACAAAACAAAATTATCAAAAGCCATCTTGGTTGTCCTTTCTACTGTTCCCACAATTACCACTCTTGTTTGGTTGAAATGAAGCCTTAATTCACATGTGGAGATACACTAGCTCTATACATGCTAAAAGTACTGAGTGGTGTATCTCCCAAACAATTACACTAGTCACAATTCAGGCTTCTTACCTCTCCGACCAGAGAAACAACTCAATGCAAATCAGAAAAACCAAACTGGTGCGATACCAATTAGCATCATCAGTGGTGTAGGGAGTGCATGAGTGTACGTGAATAATAAAGTAACCAAAACTCAAAAACAAACCTTTTCTGGATGTGAGGATCGAGAGAGAAATCACCAGACTTAAATCTCCAGCCCTCTTTAAAGGACAAAGAGTCAATCAAGCTAATGTGAACCAGGTGTGGACTACCACACCTCTGCCTGCCTCCTTCTTCTTCTTCTTCTTCTTCTTCTTCTTCTTCTTCATCTTCTTCTTCCTTTTTGTTTTTGCGGTTGGGAACCAGCTTTTTGGAGCATTACCGCCACCATCTGGACTGGAGTGTGGATCATGAGGCCAACCTACACTTTCTTAAATTCTTTTTACTAACCCAGTTATCTTCAAAAATGAAAACAAATTTCACCAGATCCTCTTTGCAGTATATCCTATAAATGTAATGTCATCTGGTTTTTACCAAGTTGTGAAATCAATCTTTGTCTGGCTTGATGGTTTTTAGGACAATACATAATTACCTATTCTATGGTCTCTGGATGCTTTCATCCAAATCCCCGGGTCTCCCACACCAAAGGCATGCATCATGCATCATGCACCCTTGACTATTGCAATATTCACAAAATCCATCAACATGCTTTTTCATTATACATAATATTTCATTTAATCCTGTATGTCCTAGTCTCATTGTGGACACCACATCTTCTTCTTGTTCACTACTGTATGTATTCCTGTTCTTCCCCACTTTTCCTTGAATACTATACAGGTGTCTCCCAGATTGTTCTGTATCCCAAAAAAACTGCCATTTTCCATTTATTTTAGCTTATTATTATTATTATTATTATTATTATTATACATTTGACTTCAGCTTTACTGTATTTAATATCCACCTCTATATCAGGCTTCTCTGCTGCTTTCTTCGCACATTTATCTGCCATTCATTTACCTCCTACACCTATATGAGCTGGTACCCATATAAATGTAGTACTAATACCAGACTTAAGCAGATTGTTAGCTAGTTGCATTATTTCATACACTATGTCCTGTCTAGACTCAGAATGAAGATACTTCAAAGTATTTTCAAAGTATTTATTAGAAGGATAAAGCCTTGAGATGAATCATCTAATTTTCGAGGGGGTCTTTTAAAACAATTAAACAGTAAATATAAAACACAAAATAATTCACATATACACACAGCACTCCCAAGCCTGACTGCTCCAACACCAACTGACCCCCATATATCATATATCCCCCCATATACACACAAGTAAAAACAGTACATTTTAATACATCCCAAATGTGGTGTTATTTATAGTAGATGCAAGAACAGTAGCCAACCCACAAAAAATAAATGAAATAAATAAAATAAATAAAATAAATAAAATAAATAAAATAAATAAAATAAATAAAATTGAATTGTGTTATGTCAAGTTAGAAACAAGAGCAGGTTTATTGTAGGTAATTAAAGACAGATGCCTTAAAAAAAAAAAAAATGAAGTAATCGATCTAAGTGAGGTGGGCAAGGTATTCCAATCAGATGGCGCTTTACATTTAAAGGCTCGTCGTCCAATTTCTTTGGAGATTCTGGGAACAAAGAAAAAGGGTTACCCAGTATGTCTCAGACGGTATGTTGATCTATATGGGATTAGATGTTTTACATAAGGAGGATAGTTAAAGAAAATTGATTTAAAAATAAACTGCAGCCAGTAAGAATGCCTTCTAGATTTGGTGTTAACCAATGAAGCGACTCATACATCAGGCAATGATGGGTTCTATAGGGACACCTCAGAACAAATCGACAGAGACTGTTATAGGCTACATTGAGAGGGATAAGATTTGTTTCAGAGCTATTATGATAAATAGCATCTGCATAATCTAATATTGGTAGTAGAAGCTGCAAAATATTCCTTTTCCTGACCTGTAGTGTAAAACAGTTGATAGAACTATATAGTATTCTCAGGCTACAGTTTATTTTCTTAACAACTGAATCAATATGAGGTTTAAAAGAAAGCTGAGAGTCAAGCAAGAGACCAAGATATTTACATTCCTCCACTTTCTCAAGTGTTGTCCCATCCAAGAAGCGAATTGAACAATTATTAACTGGGTAAAGAGAATTAAATTTAGTGCCAAACAGCATGGTATCTGACTTCTTCTTATTAAGTAAAAGTTTGTTATGTGAAAACCATTTTTGAGCAGCATCAAAGTCAGACTGTAGTGAATACTCAATATGTAAGATGTCTGGTTTAGAAGAGTAGATCGCTGTATCATCTGCATATAAATGAATATGACGAGTAGAGCAGGATTGCAGAAGATCATTAATAAAAATAGAGAATAACAAAGGCCCCAGAGATGAGCCCTGAGGTACACCTTTATCAATAGTTATAAATTTAGACTAACAACCATTATAAGAAACACGCTGGCGTCTATTGTGAAGATATGAGTTAAACCATAGTAAAGAATATCTAGAGAAGCCAGTAGCAAAAAGTTTGTCAAAGAGGAGATAATGATCAACCACGTCAAAAGCCTTGGTCAGATCAATGAAAATTGCACCAATGGGCATGTTATTATCTAAAGAAGAGAATATATCACTGGTGAGATTCATACGAGCAGTGGTTGTAGAGAAATTTGGTGTGGAGATAGGATATGAACGTCATTGACATATTGGGATATTTCATTAAAAATTAGCTTTTCAAACACCTTTGCTATGCTGTTGATGATGGAAATGGGTCTATAATTATTGAGGTCAGAGGGGTCGCCACCTTTATGCAAAGGGATAACTTTGGCACATTTCCAAATTGATGAAATTGTGCATGTGGATAAGGAGAGGTTAAACAAGTCAGATATAGGATAAGCAAGAATATGAGAGGCAATTTTAATAAACTTAATCTCCAAACCATCTGGGCCTCAAGCCACAAATGACCTGCTCGACACTTGCCCAATTTTTCTGTTTTTTATCTGTTAAAAAAGTTTGGAATATCCAATAAATTTCGTTCCACTTCATGATTGTGTCCCACTTGTTGTTGATTCTTCACAAAAAATTACAGTTTTAAATCTTTATGTTTGAAGCCTGAAATGTGGCAAAAGGTCGAAAAGTTCAAGGGGGCCGAATACTTTCGCAAGGCACTGTATAAACCTTTAACCGTGTCACAGGTATATAATATAATAATAATAATAATGGCAGGGGGCATGGTGCAGTTTGCAAGGGAGCCATACAACCACTTAAACACTCAGACACACATGCACTCATACACACAAAACAAACAAAAATCATTATACAAGCTGGCTAAAACAAAACAAAATGCTCAGTCTACATGTTTTAGAAGGGGTCATGTGAATGCAGTATCAAACTGAAAGTACCCTAAATAGGTGGAAACAATTTACTATAATTGTACATATATCAGTTGTAGAACAATTTAAATACTGTGACCATAAGCGGGAGAGAAAAAATTAATGTCATTCCCTTCTCATTGAATTAGGCCTAAATTCTTAAAGGCTTATCAAAGCTGAGCTGGAGTCTGAAGCAATCACAGCTTGCTTAGGTCTATTGCTCTCTACCCACATCAAGGCCATCGATATTGCTATCAGTTCTGCTGTGTATACAGCTAAATCATGGTTAATTCTTTTAGCAGTTTAATTGAAGGATAACATAAGCAATTCCATTTTCTTATCCGTCTTCTTAGATGCATCAGTATATGAAATGACTCCTTTAAATTTTCTTGAAATGTAACTCTGAATCCTGTAATGATCCACTTCATTCACCTCCTTTTCCTCCAATAAGCCTAAGTCAACTGGAACCTCTGACAATAGCCAAGGAGGAACAACTGGATATACCACTGTAGGGCTTATTTTCAGTGCACTGATTCCAATCATTATTACCTTCTGTCTTATTGTCCAACCAAAACTTTTAATTAGGTCATTCTCTCTCTTTTGACATTGCCATAGAACTGACTGACTGATGTTTTTCACTATGACCCCTCAAATTTGCCCAGTACACAAGAGACAGCTGGTCTCTTCGAAGATGGAGAGGCATCTCCCTCATGTCTACCTGAACTGCTGCCACTGAAGTGGTCTTAATTGCCCCACAGCATAGTCTCAAACCTTGATTTTGAATTACATCTAACTTCTTTAATGATGTTTTAGCAGCTGACCCATACACCATACACCCATACTCAAATACCGATCTCATCAGGCCTGTATAAATGGATTTCAAAGCAGGTCTACTTGCTCCCCATTCTCCTCCACGCAAACATCTCATCACATTCAACACCTTCTTGCCTTTATCTATAATCTTTTGGACATGCATTGTCCAAGTACATTTTTTTAACAAACCAAATACCCAAATATTGAAGAATTCCAATGCCCGCTGCATCTTATTCACTACAAAATCTATATATCTTCCCTTTTCCCACATTGCTCCATCATCTGCAAACAATGCTACCCCAACTGAATTTTGTATATCCTTAAAAACATCATCAGTCATTATTGAAAATAATAGTGGACTGATAATGCTCCCTTCTAGGACACCATTTTCCACACTGTAGTTCTTACTTAATTCCCCATTCATTTTAACTTGAATTGTTCTGTCAGATAAAAACCCTTTATCCACTGGCAGATCCTTCCCTTTATTCCCAATATTTTAACTTAATCAGCATCTTTCCACAACATATCAGATGCTTTTTCAATATCAAAAAATACTGCCACTACAGATTCTTTATTCACCTGAGCCTTCCTTATTGTATCTTCTAGCTATACAATGGGATCCATGGTACCTCTACCTTTCCCGAATCCACTTTGATAATTTTGCATTAATCCTTTATTTTCCATCCAATATGTAAGCCTGTCATTTATCATCCTCGCCATAGTTTTTCCCATCTGGGACGTTACTGCAATCGGCCTATAGTTATTCGCTATTTGAGGATCTTTCCCCGGTTTCCTAATAGGGATAATTATAGATTCCTTCCATGTTCTAGTAATGCAACTGCTTATCCATACTTATTATCTATTATATAGACTTAACAACACATTCTTGCCCTTATAACTTAAGTTCTCCAACATGGAATAACAGATTTTATCTTTCCCTGGAGATGACTTACCTAATTTCCTCAATGCCTTATTGAGTTCAGACTTTGTAAATAATACATCCAATACACCTCCTCTACTATCCTCATTGTCAAACACATACTGATATTTTTCAACTGTTTCTTCTCTACCTCTCTTTTCTTCATGATTTAAATCCCTGTGCTGTGCACTTTGGCTAATGTTTTAGCCATAACCTCTGCTTTTTCCTGATTACTAGTGATAGTTCTTTGCCCCTCAATCAGCATAGGGTATCCATATTCCCTTTCATTTTTTTTTTATCATGTTCCAAATTCTCTCCACTGGAGTAGTTCGACCAATATCATTCTCCATTCATGTACCTCTCCACTGACGGGCTACGTGCTACAGGCCCGCAGGGATCAGGGCAAGCAACGTTAGTGCCAATCAGAGCGAACTACTTGTAGAAGGACTGCTAAGGGTAATGATCAGTTTCTTACTTAGCATCTTTACTTTACAAAGATAACTCAGTGTGGCCTTAACTGATGGGATTTACCATATTGACCCGGATATACTGTAAGACGACCTCCGCCTTTTCAAGACTCAAGAAAATACTTGGTTTTTTTAATCACATATTCACACAGCCTCCGGTCAATCTCACAGAAGAGGCCGGTTTGGGGACAATGGTGTGCTTCTTTTTGACTGTTGGCATTTTTAAGAAAGCCTTTTTGGACTCAGTCAAAATCCATTTTGACAGAAAGAGTTGGAATAATTTATAAAATATTTTGGAGACAAAAAAAAGTTGTAGTTTTTTTTAGTAACAAAAGTTTTTCAGAAGGTCTATTTGGGCACTTCATCTCTGTACATCACATCCTGTGACTCCATATTTTTCAAGGGGGTCAGCTTCTCCTCGGACCGCGTAGCTCCTATGGCGCCATTTTGATGCTAACAAGCCATCACCCCCCTGTTAGCATCCCATTGACTGCCATTCATTTTGACGTCACTTTGACAGAGAATAACTTTACATCTGAAGTGTTTAAAGACTCTATTTGTCCGTTGTTTATTTCTAAAGAAACACGACAACGTATAAAAGGCTCCATTACCTTGTAGCTCACGTTATGGCTCCGTAGCAGACGTTGTTATAAAAATAGGCTAACGATTGGGTCATAACCACGAGACTTACTGTCTCATTGTAGAGGAATTACCGTATAGTCCAGGAGAAGCTCTCAGGCAGTTTGGACTTCCATTAGCTGTTTAAGTGTAATTACTAATGTTAACTATCATGTTAGTGATCAGTAATTAGCCTGTGCCTATGTTATCTCCTTACATATACCTACGCTCTCCGTCTCTGCTAGATTGGGAATGATTGAGATTTCTCTTGGCACAGCTACCAGAAGACTTCCAACTTTCAGACAGGTTGCTCACGTCACATCTACGTCTTCAAGCTCAGTTGGAGGCTGCTCAGTAACGCTCAGCCATCACCGGAAAAGAGCTTCTAATATCCTTCACTAGTCTCCGTCCAGAGACACGGGATCTGGTGGTCCATCATATATACTGTCTATATTTGCCGGCTGATTGGCAGTCGTTTGACGACTCTGCGTTTATCACCATCATCTTAAATAGGGAACGACCAACACTGTTTTTTTTCACAGGAAGGCTAATTAATAGTTACTTCTGGTTGTTACAACTACACTACCCACAATCCTGAGCGTTAACAGCGACCTCTCTGAATGGTTGAGCTCATTGTTACGATGGGAATGTTTACCGAACCTGCGAACCTGCTACCACTCAAGTCTTTGAGCGTTTCTTTACAGGGTTGTTCTTTTGTCTTTTTTTGCCATTTTCAAAATGTTTTTTTGCCCCGAATCAAATGTATTAAGGTCATGATTCAGCTCGTAGCTGATTGGCTTGGGTCCAGGCTTAAAAGTCTTTATATCAGCATTTAATTAAAAGTCATCGGAGATGTTGAACAATGCAAATCAACTCCGGGGCCAAAGCCGTTCAGAAAGTGGGCGGTCACTGTTGAGCTCTATTGCATTTTTTAAATAAAAATAAATTTGGCTGTTTATATTTTATCCTTTCATTATTTCGCCTTCGGTGACTAGTAGCCTAGTTTGCTACATACTCGATCAATAAAGCAAGAGACAACAAAACAAAAGTTTTTCTGACTCCTTTATATGAGATGCAACAGCTGTGCTCGAGCAAACACAAAGTGATGATCCATCAGCTGGTTGGGTTGGTGATCTTGCCCAAGAAGAGGATTTTCTCCGTGTTACGTTCAGTGATGATGACCATGAATGGACGATTGAACTTCAACACAGGGACAGGGGCCGGGATTTCAATCGTCCGTCCGATGAGGACGGCTGTGGCAGCTGAAGCTTCGGCTCCGGCCTCGTCCACGTCCAGCGTAGCTTTGTGCACAACCTGCGGTTCAACGCAGAGAAAGTGAGACGACAAACGAATGGAATATGTGTGAAATAACATATGCTCCGTTCACTTACTTTTGAGACTGCCAGTCCTCGCTCCTCTGAAATGCCTGTCAAATTTGCACGACCACCAAATATGTCTGTCATTCCCATTTCTGCCAGCACATCATTCAGGTTGTAGGAAGTCTTGATGGAGAACTTTGGAATATATACATCATGTTTCCTAAAACATTGGGGGTGGGGGGGGGGGGGGATGACAAACATTCAGTGAATCTGACTAGGGCAGGAATTTCACTTGACTATGAGGGCCTTAAACAATGATATGCTGTTTTTATCACTGACAGACTCAGATTATTATTCTAAGTGTCTGACAACATTTTGGAAAGGATCCCTACAGAGATAGACCTTTTAGTTAAAGAGTAAGATCCTTTTAGTTCAACATGAAACAGCCCTAAAATCTCCATCACCAAACCCACCAGACTCCATGTAAATAATCAGGACTTTTAGCGTGTATAGAGCCAGCATATTTCCACCAGACTCCATGTAAATAATCAGGACTTTTAGCGTGTGTAGAGCCAGCATATTTCCACCAGACTCCATGTAAATAATCAGGACTTTTAGCGTGTATAGAGCCAGCATATTTCCACCAGACTCCATGTAAATAATTAGGACTTTTAGCGTATATAGAGCCAGCATATTTCCACTAGACTCCATGTAAATAATCAGTAGTTTTAGCGTGTATAGAGCCAGCATATTTCCACATGTAAATGGGTGAATTAAGGGTTTATTTCCACCAAACCAGAGTGGTGATTGTTGGAACAGTGGAAAGATGAACCAAGACGGCTTTTGGTAGTTTTATTTAGTTTCTGTTCACTTTGAATGACGTGTGTCTTATGATGATAAAAGTGCTAATTATTTACATGGAGTCTGGTGGAGATATGCTGTCTCTATACACGCTAAAAGTGCTGATTATTTATATGGAGTCTGGTGTAGGTTGGTGATGGTGAGTTTGGGGCTGTTTCATGTTAAACAAAAAGGATCTTACTCTTTAACTAAAAGTTCTCTCTGTAGGGATCCTTTCCCTTTTGGGTAAAAAAACCAGACTTAATTAAGTTGATATAAAGTTAAAACAATAATAATACATTTTATTTATAGGCACCTTTCTTGATACTCAAGGACACATAAACAAATAGTAAAAGATTAAGCAGATGCACAACAAAGACCACACAATTACAAACTGGTCTCCTTACCAGGACATTTTCTATTGGACAGGACAAAGCTGAGTACCTTATTCAGTGTCAGATCTTCCACATATTAGAATAAGAAATTAAGATTCTCCCAACCTGGGTGTCATAGCCTTCAACCATTTGGTGACGTGGTTCGGGCAGATGGCGTTCTCCAGTGTTGCCATGACGTCAGGCAACATCAGCAGCATGGAGTAGGAGCTGTTGAGGGGGAGCTGAAGGACCATCGTGTTCAGTTCGTGGTCGTGATAGGTGTGGAAACGATCCTCCAGATTCATCATGTCAGCCTGAACCTGGACGATGACAATTTAAACATGAAGACACACAGAATGAACGATCATGCTTAATTGGACTGGGACTCAAATCCATTCAGCCTTTTATCTCGTCAAAAAAACGGCAAAAAGGTTGAAAAATGCAGCAGATGTCAAAAACAATTTAGTGTGTTACAGCTTTCAGGTTTTCCAAAATTGTGTTAACGGCATGAAAAATACTTTATATATCTTTCGTAAATGAAGAATAACGGTTTAGGTTTGGGCTGAACGCCGAATGTTTACGATGTCTAGCTCCGCCCCTGTTAACGGAGAAATCTGGCAGATTTTTACCTAAATCTTGATCGCTAGATGTAGCCGAGTACTGTCGATAGGAAAAAAAAAAATGACCAAAATCGGTGCTAGCAAACTGGAGTTGCTGCAGCTAATGGTCAGAGCTCCCAGTTAGCTAAAATGCCAGTTTTGCCAGACAATGTCCAGTTGTATTGTTCTTTTAATGATGCCGAGTTCCATCGTTTGTCTGTTCTTAGAGTGTGTGTCCTCCATCAACTGGCTGGTCCCTACCTACCTGCAGATACATTCAAACAAGACTGAAATGCTGATCTTTGCTCCAGACCATAAGATCCCGCTGATCACACAGCACCTTGGCTCTCTGGGCCCCTCTCTCAAATCCAGCCTCAGAAACCTGGGGGTTGTGCTTGACCAGGCCATGTCTTTGGAGACACACTCAAAACAGCTCCTCCGAAACTGCTTTTATCATCTTAGGAACATCTCTAAAATTCGAAAAATGTTGTCAAAGAAGGATCTGGAAATGATAATTCATGCTTTTATATCAACAAGACTTGACTACTGCAACTCTGTTTTTACCTGTCTGAATAAGTCTGCTCTGAACAAACTGCAAATTGTTCAAAATTCTGCTGCTAGACTTTTAACAGGTGCCCCTCGAAGGTCTCATATCGCTCTCCATTGGCTCCCTGTAAAATTCAGGATTGATTTTAAGATCTTAGTGCTGACTTTCAGAGCCTTAAACGGTCAGGCCCCACAGTACATTCTGGACCTTTTGAAACCGTATTCCTCTGGCCGGACTCTTCGGTCCTCTAGCCAGAACCTGCTCGTAGACCCTAAGACTCGTTATAAGACCCGAGGGGACCTGTCTTTCCAGTCTGTTGCTCCCAGACTGTGGAAGGCCCTGTCCATGCGTCTGGCAGACTCTGTTGTCTCTTTCAAAAAGGATCTGAAAATATGTTTATTTAGGAAAGCCTTTGGTTGATGGGTTTTCACTAGTGTCACTTTAATTTTACATATGTATACACATTTTATATTGTTTGTTTTACCTATTCTTTGGTACTTACTTACTAGTTGTGGGGGGATGTTCTAAAGAGTGCCTTTGTGCCTCTTAACAGACACAAAATGCACAAAAGATTTCTGTGCAACATGAACAGGGCCCTTACGTGACAACGAGATTCGTTTTCAACATAGACAATGTGAAGAAACCATTTAAATTCAAAGTTTGTACTGTCACCTACCTCTTTTTCCATCGGTCACTTCACAGAAAGCCCAGAAGAGTTGAACACGGAGGTCATGCCTTCATGATGAAAACTTGAAGTTTATTTTCCCCTCAAAAACGATGAGATGGCCTTCAGGGAGTAGGTCCAGCACCTATCATCGTGGTGCACTGACAACAACCTGGCTCTCAACACCGAGAAGACCAAAGAGCTCATTGTGGACTTCAGGAAGTCTAAAGCTAGCACACAACCCCCATTCTCATCAACGGGACTGAGGTGGAGCGTGTCACCAGCTTCAATCTCTGAGGACCTCTCTTGGACCCTCAACACCTCTACCCTGATTAAGAAGGCTCCCCAGTGTCTCGTCTTTCTGAGGAGACTCTAGAAGGTCCACCTGTCTCCTTAGATCCTGGTGAACTTCTACCGCTGCACCATCGCGAGCATCCTCACCAACTGTGTCAGAGTTTGGTACGGCAACTGCTCTGCCTACGACCGAAAAGCACTGCAGAGGGTGGTGAAAACTGCCTGACGCATCATCGGTTCATCACTCCCCTCCATCGAGGCAATTCGTAAGGTTCGCAGCATAATCAAAGTTCTCACCCCAACCACAGACTGTTCACCCCACTCCCCTCCAGAAGGAGTTACAGGTCTCTCCGCACCCGTACCAGCAGGTTCAGAGGAAGCTTCTTTCCTGTGGTTGTCACCCTACTGAACTCTAACTCTGCATCCCGGTGACAACCAACTAACTAAGCCCACAACCCCCCTATCCCACCCATAGTGTTCTGTTTATTTACAAATGTACATACTGTAACTACACTTATACATAGCCATATTCTACTGCTCTTCCCACGGTACTTCAGCACGAGACTAGAGCTAGCCTTCAGTAACGCTATTACTGTGCAAGCCACAGGCATCATTTGGACAGTTTCCCTGTAGTTACATAGTCTGGATAGCCTGGATGCCTTGCCACATGCGTCGGTGGTCAGAGTTGTTCTTGAAGTGATCCTCAATCCTTGATATGATAACTGATATGGTCATAACCACTACAGTGCTCAATTACCTATTTTTGAGGGGGAAAAAAACTTCAAATTTTCATCACGAAGGCATTACCTCCGTGTTCGACTCTTCTGGGCTTTCAGTGAAGTGACCGATGGAAAAAGAGGTAGGTGACAGTACAAACTTTGAATTTAAATGGTTTCTTCACAATGTCTATGTTGAAAACGCATCTTGTTGTCACGTAAGGACCCTGTTCATGTTGCACAGAAATTTTAATTGCATTTTGTGTGTGCTAAGAGGCACAAAGGCACTCTTTAGAACATCCCCCCACTACTGGCATTTTAGCTAACAGCCATTAGCTGCAGCAACTCCAGTTTGCTATCACCGATTTTGGTCGTTTTTCCCCCTATCAACAGTACCCCTACACTACTACTAATTACTGGGACTCAAATATTTTTTTTCTGAATTAAGGGAGAAACTCTGAACCTTGGTGTTTTCGTCCACGATGAAGTCGTCCTGCTTGGTGAGCTTAGGGTCAAACTGAGTCGCCCACTTTCCTGTTAGACAGTGAGCAGAAATAATACACAACCTTGGTTTGATACATTCAATTTAACCTAAAAATATGTAAACAGATCTTACATTATTACATTAGATTATTACAGGCTGACTAGATCTCATCACACAGGCCCTTCTTACCTTTGTAGTAGATGTAGCTGATGAGACACATAACTGTGTTTGGATCCAACCTTTCCACCAGCTTGTCAATCTTCCCGTTGGTCTTCTCCGCCACGTACTTATTGATGGTATCAGCACTTTCTGCTTGGCTGAAGTCCACATTGAACCCATCTGCGAAGTACGACTGCTTCAGGGTCTGCAGGAACTCCGGCTTCGGCTTGAAGTCATCGTCCACGAACACGGCGGTCCCTTCGCTGGCGTCCTCCTGAGATGTGTTGTTGGCCCTCTGGAGCAACGTCTGGAAGGCCTGGTCCACATCTGTCTGCGTCAGGAGGGAGCTGTTGAAGCCCAGACCACTGAAAAGCTGACGGTGAGTCTCCCCCAGCGCTCCCACGGACAACGCAGCCAAGGCAGCCGACACGCTAGCCGGGGAGAAGAAGATATTCTCTCCCTGAGAGTCAGCATGAGCTGCTAACTTCTTGTAGAGTCGGAAGGAAAACTCTTCGTTCGCTTCGTTCACCAGGGAGACGCTGTTGGCGCTGCCGTCCACTACAGTGTCTTGGACGGTCCTGTCGTTGCCGTGACCCAAATGGTGATCGCCATGGTGATCACCTCTGCCCATGCAGATCACCGCTGATAGGACCCAGAGACCCACGGCTGCACGCATCATCATTGTGAACTAAGACAAAAGTTCAAAAGTTCAGCTCCATTGTTTGTTTTAATGAGGAAACTGATTGTACTGGAGGTACTTTCTGAAGTTTACTATGTGAATCTGATGAGTATTTGGGCTGTTTAGTTACTCTCAAAGAAATATGATTAAAGGGTTGTATGTTTCAAGCTGGATATATCCCTATTCATTTGTGTCTAAGTGACTGAAAGTCTTTGAAACTGGTCCAGTATTGAGCGAGAACGCTGTAACCAGCAGCCGAACCAGGCTGCAATGTAAACAAAACTCAAACACACACATTTTCTGGATGTGAGGATCGAGAGAGAGAGTTCGCCAGATCTGAGTCTCCAGCCCTCTTTAAAGGACAAAGAGTCAATCAAGGAAATGTGAACCAGGTGTAGACTACCACACCTCTGCCTTCCTCCTAACCAGCTCACATGAGCAACCCACAAAGTGTGAGGGGTCATCACAATTGTTAAACTAATGAATATCTATCTATAAATTACAGGAATGTCTGTCTGTCTGTGTGTCTGTGTGTCTTTTATTCACATATTGCTCGAACCGTTATTCTGATGGATTTCAAACTTGACAGGTGTCTTGCTACGGGCACGTGTGCGGTGCCAAGTTTGACATTGTTTGGATTAGAAATGCAAAAGACATCTTTAAATATATATCGTTAAAAGAAGCAGACATTGGTTTTTGCCGTCTAGCCGCTGACCCCTCCCCCTCTCACACTGCACACTGACTGGGCAGAGGGCAGGACCAGAGACAGAGACGGTCGAACAAAGTAGCTGAGCTTTGGCAGTTTAAATGTGAAATACACCTCAGACAACAAAAATGTGCAAAGTAATGCTACTTTGGACTGTCTTTGACTTTGAATAAACAAACCTTCAATTCCCGAATTTAAGGACGTTTCAGAATCCCACACATGCAAAGCACAACCAGCTACAGACAACAAGTGGCAGACAGAGGGTGATGCCACTTATATGCAGGCTACCAGACACTGTTTTTGAGTCACATCGTTGCAAATATCACATGATGATCATTCCACAAAATGCTTTGACTTCTGTATCATCAAGTTATTCAATAGGCTATATATTAGGCCACAGGAACGTCTATATGTCAGTGTGTTTGTTATTCACATATTTCTCGAACCTTTCAAACTTGACAGGTTTCTAGGGGCACGGGTGTGTGCAGTCCCAAGTTTGACATTGATTGGATAAGATATGAGAAATCTATGATTGAAAGAACCAAAAATAGCTTCTTGCCACTCTAATTACACTCCCCCTTCCTAAAGTAGTAGATTACCCTCCCCCCTCCTAGAGTAGTAGCTACCTGCTCCAGCCAACCTCCCCCTGAATCTTCACCCATTAAGGCTGTGACACACCAACCCGACGGCCGACCATCGGCAGAAAAGGCAGTTGGACTGATCAGCCTCCCCGAGTTGGTCAAAAAAGTACCTCGAAACACATCGAAGTGACTTGAGCGTACGTTCTGCGCGGGCACGAGACGTAATACGTCTCCATAACAGCAGGCGGCGCTAATCTGTATTGTCGCACAAAAAATGAAACCCAGCAGCTGATTGGAAGAAGGTGTCACGTGGGTCTGGCTTCTCCTCGACCATAATGGCGGCTTGTTCGGAATACGATCTCGTATTTTACGAAAATAGCGCAGTTGCTGAATCTGTCTTCATTTCAGATCGATAAAGGTCAGTTTAAAAGATTTTCGTCAGATTTTGAAAGGCGTTCGTCGTGCTCATCCCGCTCGCCATTTCCGGTAATTGGTCATTGAGTCCGACTGCCCACTGGCCCATTCAACATGTCAAATCGGCCCAAATTAAAGCCTCGGCTCCTCCGACTGATGACGGAACGGAACACACCAAACAGACTTGAGTCACTGACCTCGCCAGACTGTCCGACGGCCGATAATCACGTTGGTGTGTCAGCGCCTTTACTCTAACTGCCCTTCCCCCTCCTAAAGTAGTACCTACTCCAGCACTCAAACTTCGCTCCTTACGTTTTGTGGATGTTCGTTTTTCACCTTAAGTAGTAGCCTGCTCTGGACCTCACCTCAATCTTCGCGCCTACGTTCGTTCGTGGATGTTCACTTAATCTGTAAGTCAGCTACACTGTTTAATTCTGAATATTATATTTTATTCTGGTCCGCTTAACATTATCGTTTTCTCAGAGTTTAGGTTACTGTGTAATAGTAGCCTAAGCTATTCAGCAACTTAAACATATGCTAGGCTGTTTCAGCCCCATACCACCCATACTATTCTATTTCTATTTATGATAGGGCTGTCAGCGTTAACGCGTTAATTGCGATGCGATTAAGGGCCAACCGATGCAGTTAATTTTTTTATCGCATGCCGGCATTTATTAATTTATTTTACACTTCACTGGGCTCGGCGTGGTGCCTAACAGGCGTCTATTTTGACCCTTCACTGGGCTCGGCGTGGTCCTAACAGGCGTCTATTTTGACCCTTTGCAGCACCGTTACTTATCATCAAGCTGCCACTTCCTCCCAACACATCCTGCTGCTGCAGGCTGCAGAAGGATGGAGAAACACAGCAGCAATGAAATCCTGAATGGAGCTTTTTACTTTCCAAAACTCCCGGACGGCTCGTAGACAAGTCGAAAACCGAATTAAAATATCACCGAAGCACGTCAAGCTTGAGCTACCACCTACGGGAGACGGCCGAAAAGGAAGCCTCACATGCCGGGAGACTGCCGCGGGGGACGGCCGCGGGGGATGGCCGCGGGGGACGGCCGCTGGGGACGGCCGCGGGGGACGGCCGCTGGGGACGGCCGCGGGGGACGGCCGCGGGGGACGGCCGCTGGGGATGGCCGCTGGGGACGGCCGCGGGGGACGGCCGCTGGGGACGGCCGCTGGGGACGGCCGCGGGGAACGGCCGCTGGGGACGGCCGCGGGGGACGGCCGCGGGGAACGGCCGCTGGGGACGCGCCACAAAAACGGGAAAGTTGTGATTAGGAAGACTACTGGAAACAAAACGCCACACGCGGGACACGATCCTCGCTCCCCGGGTCAAAGTCCTGTGTTGTTTTTCACGAACTGCCATGAGCCTGGGCTGTCTGACCTTTCTTGTTACCGTCGAGTAGAGTTAGGACTGTAGCTTTCACGGATACACAGCCTGTACCACACGGAGAAAGCAGCCCAACTGGAACAGCTGCAAAGTGCTGCAAACGCTGTCTCATTAACCGGTGATCACTGGACGTCAGCGAGTAATCTACATTATTTAGGAGTTACTGCACACTATATTGACTCTGGTAAGGATAGGGATTTTTAGTTTTTTAGTTAGGCACTTGGAGGAATTGTGCAATAATGACAGATTCACACATTTTTCTTTTGTTTACAGTAAATAAATAATTACAAATCTTAAAATCAAGTTCATAAAGTAACTTTCTTTGCATTCATTTGATTCCCAATCAAGATCCTCTGGTAAAAATTGCTTTTGATTGTTAATATGGACTTAAAAACTGTTCTGAATGTTCTAATATGCGATTAATCGTGATTAACTATAGAAATTCAGCGATTTATCGCGATTAAAAAAATGAATCGTTTGACAGCCCTAATTTATATGTAGATACTGTAACATTTATGCATACCCATATTCTACTACTTTTTATAGAGTTCATACTGCACATACACTTATTTTTCCTACTCCTAAAATGTTAGTTACTACACTGCACATTTCTGTCTATACTGTTCATACTCTATATCCATATTTATTCTGCTCTTATGTTACTGTTAATGTCACTGCACATATCCTAACTGTACACCATACCACTTCATTAACTGTATACTACTGTCTACACTGCACTATATGTCATATACTGTTTATAATGCACTACCTGTCTATACTGCACTACCTGTCTGTACTACACATTGCACTTTTCTGCACGTCTGGTTAGACACTAACTGCCTTTCATTGTCTCTATAATTGTACTCTTGGGGTTGTGATGGCGCAGTAGATATGACACATGCCTTTGGTGTGGAAGACCCGAGTTTGATTCCCACTGCGATACATTAACCAATGTGTCCCTGAGCAAGACACCTAAGTCCTCTGACATATAGCAATTGTAAGTCGCTTTGGATAAAAGCGTCAGCTAAATGACATGTAATGTAATGTACTCTGCACAATGACAACAAAGTTGAAACTAATGTAAATCTAATCTGAACTCCTGCTACCTGTACAGATACCCAAATACATGTCACCTAATATCACCATTATAAATTGTTATGCAACCATGTAGTTCAATTTTCCATATTTATTGTATGTTATTATGTCGGTATCAGTATTTGCTTTCTACCATGCACAAATAAAAATGTCACTGAACTTTTGCTCTGTAATTGTAACAATTAGCACTCAAACACACCAAAACAACAATTCCTAAAACAGACACACAAAAAAAGATTTTGCACGGGCACTGCACCATAACAAATAATACACATCATAAAACATCAATACATTGATTGAACTTCCCAAAGGAGAATAAGTAGAGTAAATCTAGTCATCTCTAAAGGATTTACAGCTCCAGTGTGCAGTTACATCTCAAACTCAATGTGTTGAACTGTATTTCAACTTGTACGTTAAACATGAAAACAATCCATCTTTCTAACAGCTTACCTTCTCCTGGTTGAAGTGCAGACAGAGAAGCATAGACTGGACACAGATGATGTTCCTTTTTATAAGATAAATCAGAGAAACTGCACTTTGGCTTTGTTTATTCTCTGTCTCAAGCTCTTATTTGCTCGGCCCCTGCATTCGTTCTGTTTAATCATGTTCCCGTAGCTCACGGCCAACTGAGGCTGCAAGCCATGGCCCGTTTGACCAGTTTAACCCTACAGGACAAATGTTCAGCGTCAGCTTTCCTGTATTTGAAGGCTGCCCGGATTTCAAATACCTTTTGTAACTGCACACAGGTTGACAACTTCCTGGAAAGCCGTTTTCCTAGTTAGGCTGCTGTACAGTGTTCACAGTAAATAATAAGACTCAACATACATTTACTGTTACGAGTTCACAGCAGCAGCAGGACTGAATCCTGCAAAATGTGTGTGTGTGTGTGTGTGTGTGTGTGTGTGTGTGTGTGTGTGTGTGTGTGTGTGTGTTCTTGTTTAACTACATTCTTGGGTCCCAAAAACCGGGAGTCCAGTATGCTTGTGGGGCCAAAATGCTGGAGCCCACAAGGTTAAAGGTCTGTTTGAGGGTTAAGACTTGGTTTTAGGATTAGGGTTAGAATTAGGTTATGGTTAGGGTGAGGGTAAGGGTTAAGGTTAGGCATCTAGTGGTGATGGTTAAGGTTAGGGTAAGGGGCTAGGGAATGCATTATGTCAATGACGGGTCCCCACAAAGATAGTGAAACAAACCTGTGTGTGTGTGTGTGTGTGTGTGTGTGTGTATGATTTGTGGGGGGGTGGAGTTAACAGCTTTTCACACAGGGAGCACCGCTTTATTATGGACCCCAGGCAACTTCTAAGAAAGGCCCGCCCTTCAATAGCATTCATACACAACTATTGGCCAGGCATCCACGCTTACGCAAGGTAACGGAACCTGATTTGCTGATGTAGGTCAGGTCCTATCCCCTGACCAATCAGCTATCCTAAACCTTAACCACTCGAGGTGAATGCCTAACCCCAACCAATCGGGTTGCTTCGTAGGACAGGCCTTTCCTAGAAGTTGCGTGGGTTACATAATAACGCGGGCAGCGACACTCCGCCTGCGTGGTCGCGTGGATCTGCTGCGCTCCTCATGTGAAGGACAACGCTCTGTGATTAAGCGCCAGGTGATCAATGGGTGGTAACCATGGAGATACTGTATCCCTGCAGTACAACTGAATGAGATCAGCTGACTGTGGTATCATCTCTCCCTAATCACAGGTCCATTAGTAATATATAGTCTCTGTGTGTGTGTGTGTGTAAGTATGTGCGTGTGTATGTATGTGTGTGTGTGTGTGTGTGTCTGAGTGTGTGTTTGTATGGGTGTGTGTGTGTCTGTGTGTGTGTCTGAGTGTGTGTCTGAGTGTGTGTTTGTATGTGTGTGTGTGTATGTGTGTGTGTGTTTGTATGTGCGTGCGTAAGTATGTGTCTGTGTGTATGTGTGTGTTTGTATGTGTGTGTGTATGTGTGTGTGTGTGTCTGTGTGTGTGTGTTTGTATGTGTGTGTGTCTGTGTGTATGTATGTGTGTGTGTTTGTATGTGTGTGTGTGTGTGTGTGTGTGTGTGTGTGTGTGTGTGTGTGTGTGTGTGTGTGTGTATGTGTGTGTGTTTGTATGTGAGCATATGTGTGTGTGTCTGTGTGTGTGTTTGTATGTGTGTGTGAGCGTATGTGTGTTTGTATGTGTGTGTCTGTTTGTACGTGTGTGTGTTTGTGTGTGTGTGCGTATGTGTGTGTGTGCGTAAGTATGTGTGTGAGCGTATGTGTGTATTTATGTGTCTGTATGTGTGTACGTATGCATGTGTGAGCGTATATGTGTGTGTATGTGTGTGTGTGAGTGTGTGTGTGTGTTTGTATGTGTGTGTGTGTGTGTGTGTTTGTATGTGTGTGAGTGTGAGTGAGTGTTTGTATGTGTGTGTGTGAGCGTGTGTGTGAGTGTATGTGTGTGTGTGTGTGTGTGTGTGTGAGCGTGTGTGTGTGTGTGTGTGTGTGTGTGTGTGTGCGTCCTGATAACTGTTAACCTAGAAAACAGGTTCATATTTTAGTGATCTCACAAACAGAAGAATCCGTCTCTGGTTCACGAATACGACCGTTTTCATGCTTCTCGCGTCACCTGTCAAACCCCCCCACACTCCCCCCCCCACCTGCCCTCTCGTCTCTCATTGGAAATGAATTAATCGCTTCCCGAAAAAAAGCAACGTTTTGTCACTTTTTTTTTTTTTTCAACCTTTTTGTCGACTTTATTTTTCCTGAAGTTTTTGACCCTTTTTCCAACATTTGTCTCCTTTTGACAATTTTTTTTTATGTTTTTGTGCTATTTTCAATCCATGCAGACATGTCCCGGGACGACCCCCCCCTCCCCAGATAGGGATCTCCCCCCCCCCCCCCCTGTTGAACCCAAAGTCATGCCCTTGACTGACTGTATCTGTCCAAATGATTAACAGACTGATGAAGGTAGAAAGGATCGATCACTGGGACACACGCTTATCTTTAGAGACAGATTGTAAAAGATTTACAAAGAATATGTTTGGGGCATTTCCTCTGTAACTGGGACATTTTGGGACCGATTGGTGGGATTGCTGTTACATTACATTACATTTAGCTGTCGCTTTTACCCAAAGCGACTTAAGCGTTTATAGTAACCTAGGGCTGCAACTAACGATTATTTTCATAGTCGATTAATCTGTCAGTTATTGGTTTGATCTGTAAAAATGTCAAAACATGGTGAAAAATGTGGATCAGTGTTCCCCAAAGCCCAAGATGACGTCCTCAAATGTCTTGTTCTGTCCAAAACTCAAAGATATTCAGATTACTGTCCCAGGGGAGAGAAGAGACTAGAAGATATTCAGATTACTGTCCCAGAGGAGAGAAGACACTAGAAGATATTCAGATTACTGTCCCAGAGGAGAGACTAGAAGATATTCAGATTACTGTCCCAGAGGAGAGAAGATACTAGAAGATATTCAGATTACTGTCCCAGAGGAGAGAAGAGACTAGAAGATATTCAGATTACTGTCCCAGAGGAGAGAAGAGACTAGAAGATATTCAGATTACTGTCCCAGAGGAGAGAAGAGACTAGAAGATATTCAGATTACTGTCAGAGGAGAGAAGAGACTAGAAGATATTCAGATTACTGTCAGAGGAGAGAAGAGACTAGAAGATATTCAGATTACTGTCACAGAGGAGAGACTAGAAGATATTCAGATTACTGTCCCAGAGGAGAGAAGATACTAGAAGATATTCAGATTACTGTCAGAGGAGAGAAGAGACTAGAAGATATTCAGATTACTGTCCCAGAGGAGAGAAGAGACTAGAAGATATTCAGATTACTGTCACAGAGGAGAGAAGATACTAGAAGATATTCAGATTACTGTCCCAGAGGAGAGAAGATACTAGAAGATATTCAGATTACTGTCCCAGAGGAGAGGAGAGACTAGAAGATATTCAGATTACTGTCCCAGAGGAGAGAAGAGACTAGAAGATATTCAGATTACTGTCCCAGAGGAGAGAAGAGACTAGAAGATATTCAGATTACTGTCCCAGAGGAGAGAAGATACTAGAAGATATTCAGATTACTGTCCCAGAGGAGAGAAGATACTAGAAGATATTCAGATTACTGTCCCAGAGGAGAGAAGAGACTAGAAGATATTCAGATTACTGTCCCAGAGGAGAGAAGAGACTAGAAGATATTCACATTTAAAAGCTGGAATCAGAGAAATCTTATTTTTTTGTAATAAAAAAAAAAATGACTCAAACGATTAATCGATTATCAAAATAGTTGGCGATTAATTTAATAGTTGACAATTAATCGATTCATCGTTGCACCTCTATAGTAACCGCAGCCCAGCTGGCGCGCACAAATGTGACGTCATGAAATCGCCGTGACTGTTTATACCCGCGCTGGTGGTCGTGACATTAGTTGCAGTCTTCTCCTGAACAGAGGTGGCGCTAATGAGCAAAGGCTACCGACGTTGCTCTTTCTACGGACTAGAAGAAGAAAAAAGGTAAACAACGGCAGAACTGGCAGCAGCATTGACGTCAATGCTTGGATTTGATTGGATGAGCTACTTGGTGGGATCAAGCCTTTCATTCACCATAAAGAACTCATCTTAACCAGCCAGTTCACCAGAGAGACCTGCAGTCACTCCGAGAGTCCTGGCGTCACGTTGCCCTCGAGCTCGTTCATGCTTCCTGTTTCCGCTTTGGTGCGCAACGCTGAAAAAACAAAATAATATCACCTGGCGGAGCAAACAGCTCAGTGATGTTATATCGTCTTCTCCAGGAAGGAAACGTTACGTCTGATGTCCGCCACTTCCAGCGGGACTTAAAGTACACATTGCGTCGTTTTTTTTTATTTTTTTTTTTTTAAAATTGCAATAAACCGAAAGAATGCCGAAATAACAACATCAGGATGCCGATTAGTTAAAAGTCTGAATGGATACTTGATCAGGTCTGTCCGCAAGACGACAAGCAAACAACTTTTAAAATGCTCGTTTTCTGGATTGAGTTTGGTCCTATCAGGGCTCTGCCAACATTGGAGCTGCTCCATAAACAGAGATATCATTTCACAACTTACCAGGTACTCAAACGAAAACTCGTCCTCTAAACACGGATCGGCTTTAGCTACACATCTACACGCAACTTCCTCACTTCAAATACTTCAACTTGCGTGAATCCACGGTGCGGCACGAACGAGGCCAATTTCGCGTCACTCGTGATGCGACTTCGCGTCTATACAGGTCTTTGCGCCTTAATGCTGCAATAATGACAACAGAGTAAGTTAAACAGTCAAAAGGTGCGACGACACAAATGAGTCCAAGCACGCCTTCCATAATGAAAAACTAAACTCTTTAATGGAGCATAGCATGTAGTTTGTCATTTGCAGGCCCACATGTCTCTCCAAATAAAAAGGCTCAACATATCACCGACAAAATAGAAAGTGCTGCTGTAAAATAAATGCTAAGTTACGTTGACAATAGAGTGATCTTTACGTAGACACATGATTCTTTCTGCAGAACTCAGAGCAGCAGTCACACCTTTTTTTTCCCCCTCTCTCCACAAACGATTCAAATGAGATTCACACGGTACGTTACGGCGAACAGGCCCGGCATGATGCAGCCTCGCACCCACAAAAACACAAACACTCATGCTCTCGTTAACTCAAATCCAACGTAAAACCGTCCCAGACAAAGTGAGAAAGAGGCTGGTGGAGTCGGGGTCAGTATTCGTCCAAGTTGTCGGCTTTGGGGATGGAAAGGCCTCGGTCCTTCAGGGCGGCTATTTTGACTTTCTCAGTCTCCTGTTTGGCTTGCTGCTGAAACCGCTGCTCCTCCAGGATCTCCTCGATGGAGACCTGCTGCAGGACGGTGTCGGAGGGCTTCTCCACATCCTGCACAAACGGAGACAACACGTTCATCTGGGCGTTAATGAGGTGTAATACTAGGGGTGGGAATCTCTTGGCACGTCACGATTCGATTCCGATTCAGAGGCCAACGATTCGATTCTAAACCGATTATCGGTGCATCTCGTTGCAACAATTTTTTAATGTACATTTCCATGCATGATTTAAAAAAATATATACATATACATCTGAGTTTGCTACTCTGAGTTTGCTCATCACTTCCTAGACGAAGCAGCCAGACAGAGCTTAGATTTTGACATATACAGTATTTCATCACACACAAGTTTTAATGAAATATTGTGTAGTCGTTCCATGTTTAAGCCTTCAACAGTCTCCTTCTCTCCCAGTAGTCCTCCAGGTCAGAGGCTCCGTCATTAAAGGTGGAGAACTGGCTTCTTAGAACATGATACATGAGGTGGTCGGATGTAACGTGATGAAGTAGATGAACAGCCTATATGTGCATTGCCTAATTATTTGACGTAGGTCTTATTAGATCATGTGTGTATATATACACAAACATTTTGTTTTCCTTTTGGCCATTTCTGTGCATTTCTTTCTGCCTGAACTCTAAGTTGTTGTCCATTATCCCGTCCTCTTTCAGTCACTCTGCTTTCTGATTTGTACTTGTCTGGAGACTGCAACTTTTAAATAAAAATCAACACATTTAAAATAAAAAAAATAAAAATCTTAAAATAAATAATTGATTATTAACTTATCAGAATCGAATTGTTCTAGAGAGAATCACGATGCATGTAAGAATAGATTATTTTTCCACCCCTATTTATTATTACTCCCCCGCCCGACTACTCTGATAACGTTACTGCTTCTGCACTACAACGGTACTGTTACCATACTGCACATACCTGTCTATATGGTTCATACTGAATATCCAGATTTATTCTGTTTTTATTATAATAATACACTGCATATATTAGGGGTGGTACAGTTCATGAAAAAAGGAACGAACTGTTCGGTTCTCTTGTCTCTGTTCGGAGCGTGTGTGCGTCGCACGGTCCGTCGGTCCACCGTTAACGTGCACTAACCTCTTCCTGCCGTAGTGCCACTTTACGCACCTACGTTAAAACACTGACTGGATGCAACGAGCGGGATGAGCGTGACGAATGCAACACATGGCAGCTGATTGGACGAACGCGTCACGTGGGTCTGGCTGCTCCTGAATTTCAAAACAGACTCTTAATGGCGTCTCGTTCTGAATACGATCTCGTAGAATTAGGCCAGAATGGGCCTTTTTGGGGGGGGGGGGGGGGGGGGGGGGTGTATTTCATAGTGGGGGGTCTGGGCGCCTCCCTAGGGAGGTGTTCCAGGCACGTCCAGCTGGGAGGAGGCCTCGGGGAAGACCCAGGACTAGGTGGAGGGACGTCCAGCTGGGAGGAGGCCTCGGGGAAGACCCAGGACTAGGTGGAGGGACGTCCAGCTGGGAGGAGGCCTCGGGGAAGACCCAGGACTAGGTGGAGGGACGTCCAGCTGGGAGGAGGCCTCGGGGAAGACCCAGGACAAGGTGGAGGGATTATATCTCCAACCTCGCCTGGGAACGCCTCGGGATCCCCCAGTCGGAGCTGGTTAATGTGGCTCGGGAAAGGGAAGTTTGGGGTCCCCTGCTGGAGCTGCTACCCCCGCGACCCGATACCGGATAAGCGGACGAAGATGGATGGATGGGTCTGGGTGTCCTCCCCCAGGGAAGATTTGAGCAACGACTTCATTTCCTGAATTCTGACACTTTTGTGCACCAAATGTACAGTGGAAATACCTTTATTATGTGAAGAAGAAGAAAAATACAGAGGAGAATTAAAAATATAATTGAAAGTTTGTTGTTGCGCGACATTGGGCATTTTTAGGGGGGTATTTTAATATAAAAATTACATTTAAACATGATTTGAATGATATTCTTCTACATGTGTGTAACTTAGATTCTCCGTGTCGAACAGCTGAGATCGTGAACTTAAAATCGTAAAAAAATCTGCGCCTTTTGACATTTTTTGTGGGGTTTTCCCCCACGTTTCTGAAGCTTTTGCGGACATTTTAGTCACTTTTTTCAACGTTCTTTTGTAAAGAAATTGAATAAAATATCCAAATTTAAAGAAATGAATGGGCTGATCATTTATTTTCCTTGTGAAGAGTGGTGTGTTGGAACAATCTGCGTTATTATTCTGAAAATTTGGTTGAAAGAAACCTACTTTTCTGATAAAGAAAGAACGTTTTGTTTTTTAAAATGGGTCAAATTTGACCCGAGGGCAACAGGAGGGTGAAATGCGCTCTGCGTCTATACAGCACGGGGTTGACAGGGTTAAAATCTCACAACGTTATTAACCATTCATATACACAGATACTCACTATCTCCCCGAGAAGCACCACATTCTCTCCTCTCACGATGAAGATTCCTCGGGGGATGTCTCCGAACTTCTTCCCCACGTGGATGCGCTCGACTGTCTGGTGAAAAACTAAATTGGCTGGAGGACAACGAGAGGAAAGGGGTTAGAGACATTAAGGCCAGCGTTACACTACTACAGGCAACAACTCCACATACAGACTAGAGCCCGAGGGTGGGTGGGTAGACAGACAGACAGATAGAGAGACATAGACAGACAGATATAGACAGACAGATACAGATAGACAGAGACAGACAGAGACAGACAGATATAGCTAGATAGACAGATATAGCTAGATAGACAGATATAGACAGACAGATATAGCTAGATAGACAGATATAGACAGACAGATATAGCTAGATAGACAGATATAGCTAGATAGACAGATATAGACAGACAGATATAGACAGACAGATATAGCTAGATAGACAGATATAGCTAGATAGACAGATATAGCTAGATAGACAGATATAGCTAGATAGACAGATATAGACAGACAGATATAGACAGACAGATATAGCTAGATAGACAGATATAGACAGACAGATATAGCTAGATAGACAGATATAGACAGACAGATAGATATAGACAGACAGATATAGACAGACAGATATAGACAGACAGATATAGACAGACAGATATAGCTAGATAGACAGACATAGATAGACAGACATAGATAGACAGACATAGATAGACAGACATAGATAGACAGACATAGATAGACAGATATAGATAGACAGACATAGATAGACAGATATAGATAGGATTTTTCTTTTTTTTAAAACAGAAATGCATAACAAAAACAGATTTCCCTAACGTTAGTTATTTGTAATTATTTTTGAGTCACTAAAATAATATGATAATGCAGTTTAAAAATAATAAGTTTGTTTCATTGTCTCAACAGAACATCAAAATATATTAAAGTTCTGATAAATAAAAATGTAGAAAAATTAGGGCTGTCAAAATAACGCGTTAATTTAGATTAATTAATCGGAGAAAAAAAAAATAAGGCAGATTAATCCACAGATATATCCATTATATATATATATATATATATATATATATATATATATATATATATATATATATATATATATATATATCACCAACTGTTTAGTACCCTTTTCTTACTTTCTTAAAAAGTATCGGCTCCGTCCGGAGCTTAGCCCCGCCCACGATGATTGTGATTGGTTTAAAGATATGCCAATAAACCAGAGAACATTTTCCTCCCATCCAGGAATGCTGAGTGGACTAGCCAGACCTTCCTCTGCAGAGCTGTGGAGGAAGGTCTGTCTGATGACTACAAGCTATCCCTGTATGATGATATGATGTATAACAGCTGTATACTACTATCCCTGTATGATGATATGATGTATAACAGCTGTATACTACTATCCCTGTATGATGATATGATGTATAACAGCTGTATACTACTATCCCTGTATGATGATATGATGTATAACAGCTGTATACTACTATCCCTGTATGGATGATATGATGTATAACAGCTGTATACTACTATCCCTGTATGATGATATGATGTATAACAGCTGTATACTACTATCTCTGTATGATGTGATATTATTTCTATCTTTGTTGTCGGTCTGGCTCAGGTTAAACTCTTTGTGAAACATGAACACCCAGAACTTTCTTTAATTATTCGGGTTGGGTACCTAAACCCAGCTCCACTACGGAACCGGTTCCTACGCAACCGGCAGGAATCGAACCGGATTAGAACGCAAATTTTGGTTCCTCTTAATGTGTCGACTGAAATATTTTCCCTCAGTCGCTCCGAAACGGACGTAAAAATGTCCCCCTCTCTCTGCAGTCTACCGTTAGCTAGCTACCGTACATATAGGCTACTTTTAAAATGCCATATTCTCCCTCTGGGCTCACCAAAACGCACGTAAAAGCATGTTAACGTTCACCGTTGGGTGACTTACATTAATCATTTTCAATTAAAAATAAAAAACACTCTAAAAGAGCCCGTCTTCGATGTCATTTTTCAGTTTTTCAAGAATCGTTTCGGCATCGTAAAAATCCAAATGATACCCGACCCTGATTATTCTGCAGTCTGACGGTCCGTTAGAACGGAAAAAGAACGTAAAGAAACTACTTTAACGTACATTTTCTTTAGGCCTTTATTACGTGGTATCGGATCGGTGCATTAACTCCAGTACTTCCCGATACCGATACCAGCGCGTTAGGCGGTATCGGAGCCGATACCGATACCAGCGTGTTAGGCGGTATCGGAGCGTTTTAGGCGGTATCGGAGTAGATACAGATACCAGCGTGTTAGGCGGTATCGGAGTAGATACAGATACCAGCGTGTTAGGCGGTATCGGAGCCGATACAGATACCAGCGTGTTAGGCGGTATCGGAGCCGATACCAGCGTGTTAGGCGGTATCGGAGCCGATACCGATACCAGCGTGTTAGGCGGTATCGGAGCCGATACCAGCGTGTTAGGCGGTATCGGAGCCGATACCAGCGTGTTAGGCGGTATCGGAGCCGATACCGATACCAGCGTGTTAGGCGGTATCGGAGCCGATACCGATACCAGCGTGTTAGGCGGTATCGGAGCCGATACCAGCGTGTTAGGCGGTATCGGAGCCGTATCGGAGCCGATACCAGCGTGTTAGGCGGTATCGGAGCGTTTTAGGCAATATCGGAGTAGATACAGATACCAGCGTGTTAGGCGGTATCGGAGCCGATACAGATACCAGCGTGTTAGGCGGTATCGGAGCCGATACAGATACCAGCGTGTTAGGCGGTATCGGAGCCGATACAGATACCAGCGTGTTAGGCGGTATCGGAGCGTGTTAGGGGGGTATCGGAGCGTGTTAGGGGGTATCGGAGCGTGTTAGGGGGTATCGGAGCGTGTTAGGGGGTATCGGAGCCGATACCAGCGTGTTAGGCGGTATCGGAGCATGTTAGGGGGTATCGGAGCATGTTAGGGGGTATCGGAGCCAATACCAGCGTGTTAGCCAGTATCGGAGCGTGTTAGGGGGTATCGGAGCGTGTTCGGGGGTATCGGAGCCGATACCGGTACTCTACTTGTGATCCTCCTGGCGTAACGTATGTTTGAGTTTTGTTTCTTTGCGTTCTGACTACCGGTCTTTGAACGTTGACATTTTGACACTTTTTTCAAAATTTTCCCCCCTAGGCTTCCGGCATTTTTTGTGGGTTTTTTTTCTAAGTTTTTGACATTTTTGTCACTTTTACGTTTGACGCCCCCCCACCACCAGGCCCACCACCAGGCCCACCACCAGGCCCACCACCAGGCCCACCACCAGGCCCACCACCAGGCCCACCACCAACTCATACTTTGAGTTTTACACTCATTCTTAGAATTCATGGACACTAATGTTTGAGTTTAACAAGCAGAAACATGCAGAAACATTGAATAAAAACACCCAAAACTCAATGAAAGTAGAGAACGGATCCTTCATTTTACTTGAGAAGAGCGTTAAATGGAACTTTGGTTGAAAGAAACCCAAATTTCTGATATAGACATTCTTTGAAAATGGGTCAAATTTGACCCGAAGACAACAGGAGGGTTAAAGAAAGACATTTAGGAGATTTACCGAACTGGTCGATGCTCCTGAGGTAGCCAATCAGAGTTCTTCCATCCCGGAGCAGCACCAGGTGCTTCTCTGCAGGAAACAACACAGGCAGCGTTCATTACATCATCACAGGGCTATGAGCCAATCAGAATGCACCTTTCATCCAGATATACAATGTAACACAAAGTGGTTCACAGAAACAAACACACTCAATAATAAACAGTTAATCTTGAATCTCTGAAACATTTCACAGGGAAGCTGTGTAGAGTATCGATACTCTACAGAGTACATGTACTCTACACAGCTTCCCTCTGCATGTGTGTGCACACACACACACACACACACAGAGAAAGACACACAAAGAAAGACACACACACAGACAGAGAGAGAAAGAGACACACACACACAGACAGAGAGAGAAAGAGACACACACACACAGACAGAGAGAGAAACACACACACACACAGACAGAGAGAGAAACACACACACACACACACACACACACACACACACACACACACACACACACACACACACACACACACACACACACACACACACACACACACACACACACACACACACACACACACACACACACGAAAAGGCTCAAGTAAAGTACTTGAGTAAATGTACTCATTTACTCTCCACCGAATATATATATATATATATATATATATATATATATATATATATATATATATATATATATATATATATATATATATATATTCCACATCTTAAGACGTAAACCGTGTCCGTGCGCACGAGGAGCCGCTCGAGACTTACTGTCGATGTCGTCGATGAGGCTGGCCGTCCCCGGTACGTAGTTCATCTTGTGCTGCTGGTTCTTAGCTTCCTGTATCTGCACTTTGTGTAACGTCAAGCCATTAATGTTTCAATGTATGCTGCTTTCAAAAGAAGCACAGGAAGTGTCTTTATACACGCCCGGGATAAACTTCCGGTTCACGTTCTTAACCCTTTAGGCGCCGCGATGCTGGCTGCTGCAAATATTATTACAATATACAAAATAGAAAAATGAAATAGAAAAAAATTGAAACAAAAATTTTAATGAAAATATATATTTTTAAATTTAAATTAAAAAAAATACAAAAATTAAAATAATAAAAGATTAATACAAAAATAAAAAAAATATATTTTTCATTACCAAGAAATTATTATTATTATATATAAAATAGCTAAATGAAATAGAATTTAAAAAATTACAAAAACAAAAAATTAAAACATCATTTAAAAAAAATTAAATAAAAAAATATATTTTTATTTAAATTTAAAAATACAAAAAAATACTAATAATTTTTTTTTTTGTATTACCAACACATTATAATTACAATAAACAGTTACAGTACAGCGAGTATTTAACGTACACAGAAATGTACAGCTCACAGTTACAGCTTAAAACAATAAATAATCAACCTAAATATCATCAGGCAATGTTGTCCATGATGTGAGAAACTTCCTCTTAACATGAAACAGCCAAGAAATCTCCATCACCAAACTACACCAGACTCCATGTAAATAATCAGGACTTTTAGCGTGTATAGAGCCAGCATATTTCCACCAGACTCCATGTAAATAATCAGTTCTTTTAGCGTGTATAGAGCCAGCATATCTCCACCAGACTCCATGTAAATAATCAGTTCTTTTAGCGTGTATAGAGCCAGCATATTTCCACCAGACTCCATGTAAATAATCAGTTCTTTTAGCATGTATAGAGCCAGCATATTTCCACCAGACTCCATGTAAATAATCAGGATTTTTAGCGTGTATAGAGCCAGCATATCTCCACCAGACTCCATGTAAATAATCAGGACTTTTAGCGTGTATAGAGCCAGCATATTTCCACCAGACTCCATGTAAATAATCAGGACTTTTAGCGTGTATAGAGCCAGCATATTTCCACCAGACTCCATGTAAATAATCAGGATTTTTAGCGTGTATAGAGCCAGCATATCTCCACCAGACTCCATGTAAATAATCAGGATTTTTAGCGTGTATAGAGCCAGCATATTTCCACCAGACTCCATGTAAATAATCAGGACTCTGGAGTCTGGTGTGTGACTAATAATCTGAGCCTGTCAGCGCCAAAATTGTGATAGTGATTCCCCGCCAGGCCACTAGGGGCGGTACTGCATCCAAATATCTGGCTGCCAAGAGGAAGCCCGAGCTCGAGCCATTCAATCATTTCCTGATTCCAGTCAGTCGATCTCTACTTGTGTCTCTACTTCTGTAGGAAAACGGCCACGTAGTTGTCACGAATTTGGGCCGACTGGCGGCTCCGTTAGTCCCGTTAGGCCCGTTAACGGTGTGTGTTTAACGATGGCAGCTAACAGGACAACCGCCGGGGCGCGCGCTTAACGTTAGCGGATGCATCATCATCATCATCATCATCAAATGCAGTCAAATCCTAAATCTGACCCTGAAAACACGAACGGGACCTGGACTAACAGCATGGTGAGTGGGTGGATACGGCTCGGAACCGGGCTCGGAACCGGGCTGACGGTGTTAAATGTTTGTAAACATTGCTAACCAGCTAGCTTTCGTAACGGTAGGCTAGGATTTTCTTCGCCTAAGCATAGCGAAGGCATGTCCCGCCCTACTCTGCCGTTCTATGCCTCTGATTGGCTTACCCTGACATTCTTACTCTAACCCCCAACGAATCACACTGCTGTAACCTCAAGCCAACCAATCCCAACCAGAGCAGGCAATGAGTACTAGCCAATCAGAGGAAAGAGGAGGGCGGGTCTTGCCTTCGCCATCCTAGGTCAAAACAAATCGACTATCTAGCTGGCATTATGTAATATTTAACACTACACACGCGACTTTATCACGTTTATCTTGACGTGACACTGCTAATAGTACTACAGGTGAGTTACATTTTTGAGGAATATCATCTGTACTCAAATTTGAAGCTATATGCAGTGTTTATATATATAATTATGCAGTGTTAATGAATCAAACAGTCAATGCTGCTGCAGTTCTTGTTTCTGCCCAGAATTTAAACAGATTGGATATGTTCCTTCTTTAAAGTAACTCTCCTATAATAATGTATGTAATGTAATATTTTGTGTGTTTGCAGGACGCGTCTCAGTACCCAGGTTACCCGTCCCACTACTGGTATCCTCAGTCTCATTCCTCAGGACACTATGCAAACGGCTATCCCTCAGGATCAGAGGTCCAGCCACAGTACAACCCCCAGGTAACGTAACCGTCCCCTCTAAATCCCACAGCGGGAATCTACTCGTTATCCTTTTAAGCCTTTTAAGTGCTTTGACCTTTACCAGCCACTATGTCAGTTACGGGTACGTCACTACGGTACATTGACACACAGACAAAAGCCCACTCGGATAACCATTCTCAGTGTCTGACGACATTATGAAAGGATCCCTGCAGAGAAAGACCTTTTAAAACCTCGTTGAGACGTTTCTGTTTAACCAGAAACGGCTCTGAGGTCGCTAGCGCTGACCCTCCACAGTGTGGGGGTGGACGTCGGAGTAGTAGGGCTTTGACTCCGAACTTTGTTATTCGAATATAATTTGAATATTTAAAATAATAATGATATTCGAACGAATATTAGGCAGCCCTTAATATTCGAACCTGTTATGGGCATTGTATTTTGTAAATGTGTTTGCTTGTAAACGTTTTCAATTCAGATTCCGAGGCGCTTTCACGCATTTCAAAATGTAACGCTCGCTCGGCCGTAGCGTGGTAGCGTTGCATTTCCCCGACTCATCTCCTGGTTCTCCTCCATCAACAACATGAGATCAAGGAGAGGGTTAACTTCTCCTGGTTCTCCTCCATCAACAACATGAGATCAAGGAGAGGGTTAACTTCTCCTGGTTCTCCTTCTCTATAACACCATGAGATCAAGGAGAGGGTTAACTTCTCCTGGTTCTCCTTCTCCATCAACAACATGAGATCAAGGAGAGGGTTAACTTCTCCTGGTTCTCCTCCATCAACAACATGAGATCAAGGAGAGGGTTAACTTCTCCTGGTTCTCCTTCTCTATAACAACATGAGATCAAGGAGAGGGTTAACTTCTCCTGGTTCTCCTTCTCTATAACACCATGAGATCAAGGAGAGGGTTAACTTCTCCTGGTTCTCCTTCTCTATAACAACATGAGATCAAGGAGAGGGTTAACTTCTCCTGGTTCTCCTTCTCTATAACACCATGAGATCAAGGAGAGGGTTAACTTCTCCTGGTTCTCCTTCTCCATCAACAACATGAGATCAAGGAGAGGGTTAACTTCTCCTGGTTCTCCTCCTCTATAACACCATGAGATCAAGGAGAGGGTTAACTTCTCCTGGTTCTCCTTCTCTATAACAACATGAGCTCAAGGAGAGGGTTAACTTCTCCTGGTTCTCCTTCTCTATAACACCATGAGATCAAGGAGAGGGTTAACTTCTCCTGGTTCTCCTTCTCTATAACACCATGAGATCAAGGAGAGGGTTAACTTCTCCTGGTTCTCCTTCTCTATAACAACATGAGATCAAGGAGAGGGTTAACTTCTCCTGGTTCTCCTTCTCCATCAACAACATGAGATCAAGGAGAGGGTTAACTTCTCCTGGTTCTCCTCCTCTATAACAACATGAGATCAAGGAGAGGGTTAACTTCTCCTGGTTCTCCTTCTCTATAACAACATGAGCTCAAGGAGAGGGTTAACTTCTCCTGGTTCTCCTTCTCTATAACACCATGAGATCAAGGAGAGGGTTAACTTCTCCTGCTCCAGATCTCTCACCGTGGTCGGAGAGAACAGGGGAGACGACTTGTTTCTCTCACTAGGACTCTAGAGTCGCTACTCGCTCTGAAGCTACCGGTAATCACCGTCACACACACACACACACACACACACACACACACACACACACACACACACACGCCGGCTCGATGCACACACCAACGCACAAGTATGAACATCAGACCGCTTGCGTAGGCTACGGTGAAAGCTCCGAACTTCCTGTTGAAAGCAGACTGTTAGTATTTAATCCAGGGTCGGACACTGGAGTTGTGGCACTGCCCTCTGGTGGACAGAACATATACAACTTATACCAATACAGGTCTTACTGAAGACATTTAATGGTCAAAATATTATTAATAAATATTCGAATATGTTCGAATATTAATAAACAAACAAACAAACTTCGAATATGATTTTGGGGCAAAGGTCAAAGCCCTACTTAAATAATCAGTACTAAAAGTCCTGATTATTTACATGGAGTCTGGTGGAGATATGCTGGCTCTATACACGCTAAAAGTCCTGATTATTTACATGGAGTCTGGTGGAGATATGCTGGCTCTATACACGCTAAAAGTCCTGATTATTTACATGGAGTCTGGTGGAAATATGCTGGCTCTATACACGCTAAAAGTCCTGATTATTTACATGGAGTCTGGTGGAGATATGCTGGCTCTATACACGCTAAAAGTCCTGATTATTTACATGGAGTCTGGTGGAGATATGCTGGCTCTATACACGCTAAAAGTCCTGATTATTTACATGGAGTCTGGTGGAGATATGCTGGCTCTATACACGCTAAAAGTCCTGATTATTTACATGGAGTCTGGTGGAGATATGCTGGCTCTATACACGCTAAAAGTCCTGATTATTTACATGGAGTCTGGTGGAAATATGCTGGCTCTATACACGCTAAAAGTCCTGATTATTTACATGGAGTCTGGTGGGCTTGGTGATGGTGATTTCGGGGCTCTTACTCTTTAGCTAAAAGGTCTATCTCTGTAGGGATCCTTTCATAATTTTGTCAGACACTTAGAATAATAATCTGAGTCTGTCAGCGGCAACAACAGAACTTTTAGTGGACGCTAACTGACAGTTGAAAAAAACCCAAAATGCCTCTTTTAATTCCCCTCTCTTGTGCTTTCCATGTAGGTAATGCCTGCAGGTTATCCAAACGGCCACGGTGTCTACAGCCCAGCGCAGACTCAATATCCGGCGAGTGCTTTCCACCCGTCCAACCCTTTCTACTGTGCGGACGCTCAGAGGCCGGCTCCAGGTCCGTATCCGAGCCAGGGCGGTCCAGCGGAGCAGAGCAGCGGGCCGTCCGGGCAGCCACACTCTCAACACCAACATCATCACTATCCTGGTCCACACTGCCAAGGGGTGAGCTCATTTAGACTAGACTTGTTCCCATACCAGCATCAGAAAAG
>CM042314.1:1534228-1544228 GCA_023566125.1 Zingel zingel | reverse complement strand
CTCGATGATTTCCACGTTTCACATTTCTAAGATTTTTAATTTTTTTTTTGTCAATTTTGTTTACATTTTTGCAGATTTAAAGTTTTTTTTAAACACTTTTTTGACTCCCCCCCCTCCCCCCCAACTTTAAAAATTTTTTTTTTTACATTATTTTCAAACTATTCCCCGACGTTTTTCCTCGATGAATTAAATAAATGGTAAAGAGGTCAACTTTAAACATTTAACGTTGAACCCTCGAGAGGCTAAAAAGCGTTTTCTGTTATTTTTGCATGAAGAACTACTTTAACGACTTAAACAATTAGTCGACTAATCGTTGCAGCTCTACCCCCCCCCCCCCCCCCCCCCCCCCCCGATAGAGACCCATACCCCTCCATATCTCTGCAGGAATAGGTGCCCATCTTTCTGTTTGAATCCCCGCCCTGCATGCACGGTAACGTCCCGCGAAGCACGCGACAGTCCCGACTTCTCAAAGCTCCGAATCAGGCCGCGAGCGAAGCAGATTAGTTCCAACCCCCTGAAGATCTCATCCCCATTAGTCCATCTTTTTCGGATGAAGTTTCTACCCCCGAGTGTGGAGCTGGAACCAGACCTACATACTGTATGAATGCCGTGTATTTTACTCTAGGAACTGCTGTTATTACAGATACATCGGACATAGGGAAGATAGGGATTAGGGCTGCACGGTATCAGGAAAATATGCAATCACGTTGTCGGGGTTTTCCCTCAATTTGTGGAAGACGTAGGTGTGCACAAGAGTGTATGTTGGGGGGGGGGCACATTATAAAATGTTGAAAAAAGCGACAAAAACATTGGAAAAAGCCTCACAAAGGACAAAAAAAATTGGATTTAATCTCCCAAAACCAATCGTATTTTTCTTGAGGAAGACCAATCTACCTCTTCTAAATATTGGCGGGGGGGGGGGTGCATATCTCGTGTGTGCGTGTGTGTCACTTTCCCGATATGTCGCAGCCTTTCCCGATGTGTTTATTGCGCCGGTTAATATCACGATGACGATAAATAACAATATATTGTGCAGCCCTATTAAGAATAACTTGAAAATATGTTAAATTATGTTCTTTGTATCCCTCTTTGGACACTTGGAATATATATATATTTAAAGATGTCTACAGAAGCAGATTGTATTTTCAGAATATAAAGTGTTTGATGATCATTTGCTGTAACGGATAAAGGATGTACTCTAACATACGGATGAAGGATGTACTCTGACATACGGATGAAGGATGTACTCTGACATACGGATGAAGGGTGTACTCTGACATACGGATGAAGGATGTACTCTGACATACGGCTGAAAGGTGTACTCTGACATGCGGATGAAGGATGTACTCTGACATACGGATGAAAGGTGTACTCTGACATACGGATGAAGGGTGTACTCTAGCATTCTCACAAGTGTTCGGTGCTTTTGGGACGATTGTCGGTCTCTACACTTGGATCAAGTGTTACATTTGGGAACTGGTTTCTGTTTAAATATCCTTGTTATAAGAATCCAGATTTGCACCGTAATCCGTGTTCTCGTAGATGGAAGTCTTTCTCTCTTTCTTTCCCAAAAGTTCTTGATGTGTTTTTGATTTAGAAAAAAAAAAAACGAAAACAAGAGTGCCATATTTCAGGGGACTGTTTTATATAATTAGAAAACAAATGATAATAAAAAATAAAATCACAAGCTTTGCATGAAAAAATGAAATCATCTGTCATATGTGTTTATTTCACTGTGCTGTTGAAAGCTGCGTTTTCCAACCGGGACCCTATTTTCCCGTACGTTTGTGTCTAAGTGACAAATGTTCAGCATCCGTTAGCGTCCACTAAAAGTTCTGTTGTTGCTGCTGACAGACTCAGATTATTATTCTAAGTGTCTGACATTATGGGATGGATCCCTACAGAGATAGACCTTTTAGTTAAAGAGTAAGATCCTTTTAGTTTAACATCAAACAGCCCCGAAATCACCATCACCAGACTCCATGTAAATAATCAGGACTTTTAGCGTGTATAGAGCCAGCATATCTCCACCAGACTCCATGTAAATAATCAGGACTTTTAGCGTGTATAGAGCCAGCATATTTCCACCAGACTCCATGTAAATAATCAGGACTTTTAGCGTGTATAGAGCCAGCATATCTCCACATGTAAATGGGTGAATTAAGGGTTTATTTCAACCAAACCAGAGTGGTGATTGTTGGAACAGTGGAAAGATGAACCAAGATGGCTTTTGATAGTTTTATTTAGTTTCTGTCCACTTTGAATGAAGTGTGTTTTACGATGATAAAAGTCCTGATTATTTACATGGAGTCTGGTGGAGTTTGGTGCTGGTGATTGTCATGTTAAACTAAAAGGATCTTACTCTTTAACTAAAAGGTCTATCTCTGTAGGGATCCTTTCCATAATATTGTCAAACACTTTTAGTGGACACTGACTGCACCAATGTCAAAGACTGCTGTTCGCATCAGTCACTTAGACACAAAAACATATAAAAATCAAGTTGAAAACATCCCAAAGTTCCTATTTAGGGTTCTGTAGTTTCATGTGTAATGCATGTTTTCCAACACAAGATTGAAATATTTTGCCTGATAAGTATTGCAATGAATTATTACAAGTGAGAAAAAAGCAGTGAAATAATTAACTGTGAGTATATTTTTTGATCAATTCTCTCTTCCTGTTTTATATAATACCTAAAATCTGTAGTTCTATATGGACGCTGGCTGAAGATGAATTAGCGTATTTCATTCTTAGAAAGAAATAGAAACTGCTGTAATGTAAATAATTAAAGAACAAGAAATCTTTGTTTATCTCATTGTTTCATAAACAAAAACAGTTCACACATATATCTGATTATTATTATTATTATTATTATTATTATTATTAAGCCCTTTATGGACAGTTGGCTACAGATTTCAAAATAAGTCAACAGAAAATCCTGAACGCTTTGCTTTGGTTTTTTAGTCCAGTGGAAACTGCTGCACTCTTTTCAACAGTTTAGTCAAATTTTCAAAGATTTTTGTCACTTTTTTTCAACCTTTTTGTCACGTTTGTGATGTCAATTTTTTCAACATCTTTTTCACTTTTTTCAACATTTGTCACCTTTGTCAATATTTTTGACACTTTTTCAACATTTTAGTCACGTTTTTCAACATTTGTTACTTTTGTGAACATTTTTGTCACTTTTTTTCAACATTTTGTTACTTTTCAACATTTGTCACTTTTTTAAAATTTTAGTCACTCTTTTCAACATTTTTGTAACTTTTTCAACATTTGTCACTTTTTTCAACATTTTTGTAACTTTTTCAATTTTTTTGTCACTTTTTTTAACATTTTAGTCACTTTTTTCAACATTTTTGTGTCACTCTTTTCAACATTTTTGTCACTTTTTTCAACATTTTGTCACTTTTTAACATTTGTCATTTTTCAATATTTTTGTCACTTTTCAAATTTTTTGTCACTTTTCAACATTTTGTCACTTTTCAACATTTTTGTCACTTTTTTCAACATTTGTTTCTTTTTTAAATTTGTTTTTATCTTTTGTCAACATTTTTGTAACTTTTTCAACATTTTGTCACTTTTTTCAACATTTTGTCACTTTTTAACATTTTTGTAACTTTTTCAACATCTGTCACTTTTTTCAACATTTTGTCACTTTTTTCAACATTTTGTCACTTTTTTCAACATTTTATCACTTTAACATTTTAGTAACTTTTAAAAAATTTGTCATTTTTTTCAACATTTTGTCACTTTTTAACATTTTTGTAACTTTTTCAACATCTGTCACTTTTATCAACATTTTGTCACTTTTTAATATTTTTGTCACTTTTCAAATTTTTTGTCACTTTTCAACATTTTGTCACTTTTCAACATTTGTCACTTTTTTCAACATTTGTTTCTTTTTTAAATTTGTTTTTATCTTTTGTCAACATTTTTGTAACTTTTTCAACATTTTGTCACTTTTTTCAACATTTTGTCACTTTTTAACATTTTTGTAACTTTTTCAACATCTGTCACTTTTTTAACATTTTGTCACTTTTTTCAACATTTTGTCACTTTTTTCAACATTTTATCACTTTAACATTTTAGTAACTTTTAAAAAATTTGTCATTTTTTTCAACATTTTGTCACTTTTTAACATTTTTGTAACTTTTTCAACATCTGTCACTTTTATCAACATTTTGTCACTTTTTAATATTTTTGTAACTTTTTCAACATCTGTCACTTTTTTCAACATTTTGTCACTTTAACATTTTTGGAACTTTTTCAACATCTGTCACTTTTTTCAACATTTGTCACTTTTTTCAAAATTTTGTCACTTTTTAACATTTTTGGAACTTTTTCAACATTTTGTCACTGTCAACGTGTAGAGAAGGGTAGGACCCAAATGCAGTTCAAACTAGAGATTTATTAAAATGAAGAAAACACTAAAGCAACCCACGACATGACACACTGAAAAACACACTAACAGAAAAACAAGAATCCCACAACAGACAAGGGAAACAGAGAGACTAAATACACAGGGTAATGAACACTAACAAGGGACAGGTGATACAAACAGGTGGAACACATCAGGGCGGGGCAAAACAATCAAACAAGGCGGGAAACCAACAAAGACAGGAAGAAGCTAGACAAGACAAGGGAGACCAGACAGACTACAAAATAAAACAGGAAACAGAACATAATACCAAAACCCTGACAGTACCTCCCCCCAAGGGACAGATCCCAGATGTCCAAAAAAAAAAAAAAAAAAAAAAACCCAACAAGAACAAAAGACAACCCAGGGAGGGCGGAGGGGGACCGGAGGAGGGACTAACGAAAAAAGTCAAACGGGGCTACGGAACAGAGAGTCAATGGGGCACAGGAACGAGTGCCCTGGGGCACAGGGGACAAAGTCACTGGGGTGCCCAGGGAAAACAGAGAGTCCACTCGAGGAAGCAGAGGGGCTGCTCGGGGGGGGGGGGGGGGGGAACAGAGAGGAGCCGCTCGGGGGGGGGGGGGAACAGAGCGAGGTCACTCGGGGAAACAGAGCCAGGTCACTCGGGGAAACAGGGAACAGAGAACAGAGAGGCCTTGGCAACAGGGAACAGAGAACAGAGAGGCCTTGGCAACAGGGAACAGAAAGCAACAGCGAAGGCAGAAAACTTTCCGGGGGCCGCCGGCGAAAACAGAACCCTTCAGGCGGCCGGCGACGAAAGCAGAATCCTTCAGGCGGCCGGCGGCGAAGGCAGAATCCCCTCAGGAGGCCGTCCGCAAAGACGAATCCCCTCAGGAGGCCGTCCGCGAAGGCGAATCCCCTCAGGAGGCCGTCCGCGAAGGCGAATCCCCTCAGGAGGCCGTCCGCGAAGGCGAATCCCCTCAGGAAGCCGGCAGCGAGCAGGTGAAGGGCCAGCTGGGCAGAAGACAGGCGACGGGTCCGCTGAGCTGGAAACAGGCGACAGGGCAACAGGATCATGAGTCGGCCAGTCCGCCGACAGGGCAGCAGCAACAGGTGTCGGCAGTTCTGCCAACAAGGTAACAGGAACAGAGGTTGACAGAGGTGCCGACAGGGCATGAGGGGCTGGAGTAAGGCCGACCGAAAACAAAGGCAAGGTCTCTGGGAAACAGAACAAGGGCAAAGTCACTGGGGAGGTCTCAGGAGCGCCGGAGACCGGCAAAATCTCTGGGGAGGTCTCAGAGGCGCCGGAGACCGGAATAGTCCCTAGCTTGCCCGTAAGCGTAGACTCTGGGAAGTCAGTCGTTGACGTAGACTCAGTACGACTGGAAAACTCTTGAAGTGCTGCTGTCGGAGACCCTGGACGGCTGAACGTCAGCGCAGACTCTGGAAGCTCCGTCAGCGCAGACTCTGGACGGCTGAACGTCAGCGCAGACTCTGGACGGCTGAACGTCAGCGCAGACTCTGGAAGCTCCGTCAGCGCAGACTCTGGAAGCTCCGTCAGCGCAGACTCTGGAAGCTCCGTCAGCGCAGACTCTGGAAGCTCCGTCAGCGCAGACTCTGGAAGCTCCGTCAGCGCAGACTCTGGAGAGCTAGACGCCAGTTGATGATCTAGACAGCTGCTAGGCAGCTGGGAATCAGGGACGCTAGGAAACTCAGGGACGCTAGGAAACTCAGGGACGCTAGGAAACTCAGGGACACGAAGCCCGGGGGGACTAGAGAGCTGCTCGGGGGCACTAGAAAGCTGCTCGGGGGCACTAGAGAGATCATTGGCTAGCGGAGGCTCTGGAAGGCTGCACGTCAGCGGAGGCTCTGGAAGGCTGCACGTCAGCGGAGGCTCTGGAAGGCTGCACGTCAGCCCAGGGTCAGGAGAGCTGCACGTCAGCCCAGGGTCAGGAGAGCTGCACGTCAGCTCAGGAGAGCTGCACGTCAGCCCAGGGTCAGGAGAGCTGCACGTCAGCCCAGGGTCAGGAGAGCTGCACGTCAGCCCAGGGTCAGGAGAGCTGCACGTCAGCCCAGGGTCAGGAGAGCTGCACGTCAGCCCGGGAACAGAAGGGTTGCACGTCAGCCCGGGAACAGAAGGGTTGCACGTCAGCCCGGGAACAGAAGGGTTGCACGTCAGCCCGGGAACAGAAGGGTTGCACGTCAGCCCGGGAACAGAAGGGTTGCACGTCAGCCCGGGAACAGAAGGGTTGCACGTCAGCCCGGGAACAGAAGGGTTGCACGTCAGCCCGGGAACAGAAGGGTTGCATGTCAGCCCGGGAACAGAAGGGTTGCACGTCAGCCCGGGAACAGAAGGGTTGCACGTCAGCCCTGGAACAGAAGGGTTGCACGTCAGCCCGGGAACAGAAGGGTTGCACGTCAGCCCGGGAACAGAAGGGTTGCACGTCAGCCCGGGAACAGAAGGGTTGCACGTCAGCCCGGGAACAGAAGGGTTGCACGTCAGCCCGGGAACAGAAGGGTTGCACGTCAGCCCGGGAACAGAAGGGTTGCACGTCAGCCCGGGAACAGAAGGGTTGCACGTCAGCCCGGGAACAGAAGGGTTGCACGTCAGCCCGGGAACAGAAGGGTTGCACGTCAGCCCGGGAACAGAAGGGTTGCACGTCAGCCCGGGAACAGAAGGGTTGCACGTCAGCCCGGGAACAGAAGGGTTGCACGTCAGCCCGGGAACAGAAGGGTTGCACGTCAGCCCGGGAACAGAAGGGTTGCACGTCAGCCCGGGAACAGAAGGGTTGCACGTCAGCTCGGGAACAGAAACACTGGTCAGCTCAGGTACACAGATCAGCTCAGGCTCAGGTCCGATAAGAGGTTGATGCAGGGCATGGCACAGGGAGCCATGTCTTCCCCTCCTCCATCTACGACCTCCTCGAGTACCAGGAATACTGGTCAGCTCTGGAGCACTGGTAACACTGATTAGCCCTGTTACACTGGTCACCTCAGGCACAGAAACACAGGTCAGTTCAGGCTCAGGAACACTGGTCAGCTCAGGCTCAGGTACACAGGTCAACTCAGGCACACAGGTCAGCTCAGGCTCAGGAACACTGGTCAGCTCAGACTCAGGTACACAAGTCAGCTCAGGCTCAGGTCCGATAAGAGGTTGATGCAGGGCATGGCACTGGGAGCCATGTCTTCCCCTCCTCCGTCTACGACCTCTTCGAGTACCAGGAATACTGGTCAGCTCTGGAGCACTGGTAACACTGATTAGCCCTGTTACACTGGTCACCTCAGGCACAGAAACACAGGTCAGTTCAGGCTCAGGAACACTGGTCAGCTCAGGCTCAGGTACACAGGTAAGCTCAGGCTCTGGAGGAAAAACAGGCCTGGAGACAGGGAGGCCGAATTCCCTCGCTGTAGCCTGCCAACGGACCTCCATAAGGTGCCTAGCAAAGGCAGGATCATCCTTATGAAGACCGTAAAAAAAATCCATCAAAGATTCTCCCACAGAATCCATGGGGTGAAAAATCGGCACAAACCTGACAACCGCTGGGTCCATCTTTGGTGGGATTCTTCTGTCAACGTGTAGAGAAGGGTAGGACCCAAATGCAGTTCAAACTAGAGATTTATTAAAATGAAGAAAACACTAAAGCAACCCACGACATGACACACTGAAAAACACACTAACAGAAAAACAAGAATCCCACAACAGACAAGGGAAACAGAGAGACTAAATACACAGGGTAATGAACACTAACAAGGGACAGGTGATACAAACAGGTGGAACACATCAGGGCGGGGCAAAACAATCAAACAAGGCGGGAAACCAACAAAGACAGGAAGAAGCTAGACAAGACAAGGGAGACCAGACAGACTACAAAATAAAACAGGAAACAGAACATAATACCAAAACCCTGACAGTCACTTTTTTCAACATTTTGTCACTTTTTTCAACATTTGTCACCTTTTTCAGCATTTGTCACTTTTTAACATTTTTGTAACTTTTTCAACAGTTTTGTCAACTTTTTCAGCATTTGTCACTTTTTAACATTTTTGTAACTTTTTCAACAGTTTTGTCACTTTTTTCAACCTTTTTGTCACTTTTCAATGTTTTTACTTTTTTCAACATTTGTCACTTTTTTCAACATTTTGTCACTTTTCAACATTTTTGGAACTTTTTCAACATTTGTCACTTTTTTCAACATCTGTCACTTTTTTCAAAATTTTGTCACTTTTTAACATTTTTGTAACTTTTTCAACATTTTGTTACTTTTTTCAACATCTGTCACTTTTTTCAACATTTTGTCACTTTTTTCAACATTTGTCACCTTTTTCAGCATTTCTCACTTTTTAACATTTTTGTAACTTTTTCAACAGTTTTGTCACTTTTTTCAACCTTTTTGTCACTTTTCAATATTTTTGTCACTTTTTTCAACATTTTGTCACTGTTTTCAACATTTTATCACTTTTCAACATTTTTGTAACTTTTTAAAAAATTTTGTAACTTTTTTCAACATTTTTGTAACTTTTTAAAAAATTTTGTAACTTTTTTCAACATTTGTTTTTACTTTTTTCAACATTTGTCATTTTTTTCAACATTTTGTCACTTTATTTAAGATTTTTGTCATTTTTCAATATTTTTGTCACTTTTTTCAACATTTTTTCACTTTTTAACATTTTTTTACTTTTTTCAACATTTTGTCACTTTATTTAAGATTTTTGTCATTTTTCAATATTTTATTAACTTTATTCAATTTTTTTGTCACCTTTTTCAACATTTGTCACTTTTTTCAACCATTTTGTCACTTTTCAATGTTTTTGTCACTTTTTTCAACATCTGTCACTTTTTTCAACATTTTGTCACTTTTTTCAACATTTGTCACCTTTTTCAGCATTTGTCACTTTTTAACATTTTTGTAACTTTTTCAACAGTTTTGTCACTTTTTTCAACATTTTTGTCACCTTTTTCAACATTTGTCACTTTTTTCAACCTTTTTGTCACTTTTCAATATTTTTGTCACTTTTTTCAACATTTTGTCACTGTTTTCAACATGTTATCACTTTTCAACATTTTTGTAACTTTTTAAAAAAATTTGTAACTTTTTTCAACATTTTTGTAACTTTTTAAAAAATTTTGTAACTTTTTTCAACATTTGTTTTTACTTTTTTCAACATTTGTCATTTTTTTCAACATTTTGTCACTTTATTTAAGATTTTTGTCATTTTTCAATATTTTTGTCACTTTTTTCAACATTTTGTCACTTTTTAACATTTTTTTTACTTTTTTCAACATTTTGTCACTTTATTTAAGATTTTTGTCATTTTTCAACATTTTTGTCCCTTCATTCAACCTTTTCGTCACTTTTTTCAACGTTTGTCACTTTTTTCAACATTTTGTCACTTTATTTAAGATTTTTGTCATTTTTCAAATTTTTATAACTTTTTTCAATTTTTTTGTCACTTTTTTCAACATTTTGTCACTTTTTAACATTTTTGTACCTTTTTCAACATCTGTCACTTTTTTCAACATTTTTTTTACTTTTTTCAACATTTTTTTTTACTATTTTCAACATTTTGTCACTTTATTTAAGATTTTTGTCATTTTTCAACATTTTATTAACATTATTCAATTTT
>CM042314.1:1459228-1529228 GCA_023566125.1 Zingel zingel | reverse complement strand
TGTATTAAGTTGCTGTGAGCTGTCAGAACATAACGTAGATTATTCCTTCACAGCGCTGTGCAATGCTAGAAAATCTCAGAGTTGAACTGGGCAGACACATCAGTTTTCATCAGACTCGCCCTGGGTCGGGTTAATTAACTCTACTGCTAACTTACAACACTAATAACATTACCGTCGCCAAAATACCCCCGCGAATCAAATCCATACTTCACCGTTAACCGTCAAGCCGCTAAACCTGTATGGAAATGAACACCTCTGCTGAAGTGTTAAATTCGTTAACGATCATACGACACAAGACAACAACTCTCCCTCTCTCTCGGGCCACGTCCACACGTACCAAAACGATCCGTCTTCCCTGGATTTGTTTCAAGTTATAATAGTTGCGTCCAAATGGATCCATTTGTAAATGACTCAATGCGCTACTGCATATTCCAGGCCTATAGGCGGCGCTGTTTCTGCTACAGAAATTCACCAAAAAACGGAGAAGAAGAGCATCATCACTTCCACTTCCCATCATAACATGACTAGACTATAATGTTCTCTTAATACATCCATGGACTGAAATAACTTTCACCACTGCTCATTTTATAAAGGCCGGCGCAAGAAAACGTGTCTTTGTTTACATTGTGTAACGTGCTGTTGGATTGCTTTTTATTTTGCAATTCTGTCTGCCATCGGGCATGATTGCAGTGCGCTAGCAGCGAGCTAACGTTAGTGCACTAACTGCTAGCTAACATCGGCAGTCAAACAAACATCAATGTTCCAATGTCTTTTTGATAATCTACACGTTTTTCTCGTGGTAGCCTTTCTACAATAAGCCGTGGTAAACGTTACTATAATCCGTTCAAGGAGTTGATAAGCAGACAGATTAGCTAGCTAGTTGATAAGTTGACTACTTCCACTTTATAAACAGATAACCATAGCAGCTAACGTTACGTCGCTGTTGGAGTGGTCAAGTACTTTAGCGATGTTTAACGTTAGCTACATAACGTTAGCAATATATCTTGTGTAGAATCCAGGACCGGCAGAGGGAAGTTTCAGGGAGCAGAGACAAAGTTTAGATGAAGTTTTAGATGAAGTGAGCAGGTTTGACCACGGAGATGGGATATGCTCGCTTAGCTTCACCGCAGTTGTGTGTGGCCGTGCACTAAATCTATACAAAATAGCTGTTAAGCATGAGAAGAGAGAGGCAGAAATGTCCTTCTATGAACCCAGAGCGCTGTGTTTTTCAGGGACAGCGCAGAGAACCGAGCGGATCTGTCGAGGCATCGAGTGACTCACATCCTGAACGCCGCTCACAGTAAATGGCGAGGAGCGCCGGGCTTCTACGCCCACATGGACGTCTCCTACATGGGCGTCGAGGCGCACGACTCCTGCAGCTTCGACATGAGCGTCAACTTCCTGCCAGCGGCAGAGTTCATCCACAGAGCGCTCAGCAGGGGGGGTGAGACGCCTGTCTGTCTGTCTGACTGTCTGTCACTCTCTCTAACTGTCTGCCTGTCTGTCTGTCTCTCTAACTGTCTCCCTGTTTGTCTGTCTGTCTCTCTCCCTGTCTGTCTGTCTGTCTCCATGTTTGTCTGTCTGTCTGTCTGTCTGTCTGTCTCCGTGTCTGTCTGTCTCCCTGTCTCCCTGTCTTTCTGTCTGTCTGTTTGTCTGTCTGTCTGTCTGTCCGTCTGTCCATCTGTTTGTCTGTCTTTCTGTCTGTCTCCCTGTCTGTCTGTCTGTCTGTCCGTCTGTTTGTCTGTCTGTCCGTCTGTCTCCCTGTTTGTTTGTCTGTCTGTCTGTCTGTCTCCGTGTCTGTCTGTCTCCCTGTCTGTCCGTCTGTCTGTCCGTCTGTTTGTCTGTCTGTCCGTCTGTCCGTCTGTCTCCCTGTTTGTCTGTCTGTCTGTCTCCCTGTCTGTCCGTCTGTCCATCTGTCTGTCTGTCTGTTTGTCTGTCTGTCCGTCTGTCTCCCTGTTTGTCTGTCTGTCTCCCTGTTTGTCTGTTTGTCTCCGTGTCTGTCTGTCTGTCCGTCCGTCCGTGTGTCCATCCAAGACACAACAGAATCACTTCTTATTCTATATTATATTAATGATGTAAATATGTATATTATATATATACAGTATATATATACTGTATATACACGGACACACGTGCAGACGCGCACACACACACACACACACACAGACACACACACGCTATTACAGTGCCATGTCTCTCTGATTCCAGGCAAAGTGCTGGTGCATTGCCACGTGGGAGTGAGCCGCTCCGCCACCCTGGTCCTGGCCTACCTGATGCTGAAGCAGAACCTGACCCTGGTGGAGGCCATTTGTGCCGTGAAAGATAACCGCGGAGTCATCCCGAACCGCGGTTTCCTCCGACAGCTCATCAAACTGGACCGCCAGCTCTTCGGCACGCACTGAGCGAGCGTTGTATCCAGATGTGTTCCCTCCTACCTAAACCGGAACCAAACCGTAACCCTAACTATGTAACTAAGTACATTTACTCCAGTACTCTACTTGACTCCAAATGTTGAGGTACTTGTACTTTACTTGTCTTTTCTTTTCGGACAGAAGGACAGACAGAGGGAAAGAATGACAGACCGACAGAAAGGACAGACCAACAGACAGAAAGGACAGACAGACAGACGGACAGACAGAGGGAAAGAATGACAGACAGACAGACAGAAAGAAGGACAGACAGACAGACCGAAAGACAGACTGACAGAAAGGACAGACCGACAGACAGAAAGGACAGACAGACAGACAGACAGAAAGGACAGACAGAAAGGACCTACCAACAGACAGACAGACAGACAGACAGAAAGGACAGACCGACAGACCAACAGACAGACAGACAGACAGACAGATAGAAAGGACAGAAAGAACAGACAGACAGAAAGGACAGACAGACAGACAGAAAGGACAGACAGAAAGGACAGACCGACAGACAGACAGACATAAAGGCCAGACCGACAGACCAACAGACAGACAGAAAGAAGGACAGACAGATAGAAAGGACAGACAGACAGACAGACAGACAGAAAGGACAGACAGACATACAGAAAGGACAGACAGAAAGGACCTACCAACAGACAGACAGACAGACAGACAGAAAGGACAGACCGACAGACCAACAGACAGACAGAAAGAAGGACAGACAGATAGAAAGGACAGAAAGAACAGACAGACAGAAAGGACAGACAGATCGGTCTGTCTGTCTGTCTGTCCTTTCTGTCCTTTCTAGAAAGGACAGACAGACAGACAGACCGATAGAAAGGACAGACCGACAGACAGACAGACAGAAAGGACAGACCGACAGACCAACAGACAGACAGAAAGAAGGACAGACAGACCAACAGACAGACAGAAAGAAGGACAGACAGATAGAAAGGACAGACAGACAGACAGACAGACAGACAGACAGAGTCTCGAGTATATTCCACTTTTAGATCCACTGATAATGTTTTTGTAAAAGAGACTCACAGCTTCTGATCATGTTTGAATTGCCTTTAACTTTCAGGGTTAATATTAATATTCTGTCAATGTGTTCATGTTAAATGGATTTACATTAAAAATATGAGTCTGATTCAGCTTATGGTGAACGTCTGGCAGTCGAGTGCTACTTACACACGGAACATTAACGGTATCTTCAGCATCTTTCAACCTTCAAATGTTACTCAACTATTGGGGGAATTTGAAAGAACCGATAACGCCACCTCGGGAATTGCACCCTAGGAAATACTACGTGAACGTTAAGCCCTATATGCACGGGATCAGTATCGTCTGGGGACCTCGTGTGATATAGAAATCCCCCCCCACATCTGAGTTTCATGTGGTGCATTCACACGGGATACGTGAAGCCTGCTTTTACCTATATTTCCTGACTTAGGGAAAATAGGGGTTTTGGCAGCACACAAGGTGATCATGTGTGCTGCCAATTTCAGATGGTCTTTTGCATTTTGAAGAGAAGGGTTTTGCCAATGATTGCAAGAGTTTTTTATTCTTGAACAAAGTTTCTGATGTAAGAAACAGCGCGTAGTGTTGAGCAAGAGCTGTGTTGCAGAATTGCAAACAAAGTGCAAAGCTGAAAACCTGTTTGTACTTTAGGTGCCTTAAGGCGTGGTTACGAAAGTAAAAGGTTTTGATACTTTAAGTGTGTGTGTGTGTGTTAATACTTTAAGTAAGGAACATTTTCACTGTAGGAATTTGACTTGTAAGAGAGTATTTTTACAGTATGGTATTAGTACTTTAACTGCAGTAATCTGAATACTTCTTCCACCGCTGCCTGCGAGGATATAAACAACTACACAATGTCGCCCTCTGGTGGTAGAAGTTCTGCATGATGAATGATAGAAATGTGGCAGTATGAATAAGATTAAGGAGGCGTTGGATTTAGGCAGCAATGCCTCTTAGGAGTTTGTTATTTGCAGTTGCTTTACGTGCATAAGCCTTTGTCAATACACTGTAAAAAAAAAAAGGTTTTTCATTTTTTGACAGCAATACATGTTATTTCATGTTATGTCACTGTTGTTGACTTGAAACATTGCGTCGTTCCAACATCTGGGATTGCTCCGTTGATGCCAGAAATTCCGCAAGATATGCGTCCCCTTCCTCTGTCTCTGTGTTGGCGTTCTAACCTCCGGCTGATGTGTGAGGACTATGGTTAACTGCTCCTCAGATCTCTGCAGGGTGAATCCAGACAGCTAGCTAGACTATCTGTCCAATCTGAGGTTTCTGTTGCACGACTAAAACTACTTTTGAACGTCCACATGTTCCACCAAAACAAGTTCCTTCCTGAGACTATTTAGCAGAGGCACCATGGCTCCGTCCAGAGCTTAGCCCCGCCCACGATGATTGTGATTGGTTTAAAGATATGCGAATAAACCAGAGCACGTTCTTCTTCCATCCAGGAATGCTGTGTGGACTAGCCAGACCTTCCTCTGCAGCAGTGTGTAGGAAGGTCTGGCGATGCGAGGCTACATCTCACAAGACGGACTCTAAGACGCAAGGAAGCGAAGCAAGTGTTGGAAGGACTGCTAAGTAGTTCGCTCTGATTGGCACTAACGTTGCTTGCCCTGATCCCTGCGGGCCTGTAGCACGTAGCCCGTCAGTGGAGAGGTACATGAATGGAGAATGATATTGGTCGAACTACTCCAGTGGAGAGAATTTGGAACATGATAAAAAAAAAAAAAATGAAAGGGAATATGGATTCCCTATGCTGATTGATGGGCAAAGAACTATCACTAGTAATCAGGAAAAAGCAGAGGTTATGGCTAAAACATTAGCCAAAGTGCACAGCACAGGGATTTAAATCATGAAGAAAAGAGAGGTAGAGAAGAAACAGTTGAAAAATATCAGTATGTGTTTGACAATGAGGATAGTGGAGGAGGTGTATTGGATGTATTATTTACAAAGTCTGAACTCAATAAGGCATTGAGGAAATTAGGTAAGTCATCTCCAGGGAAAGATAAAATCTGTTATTCCATGTTGGAGAACTTAAGTTATAAGGGCAAGAATGTGTTGTTAAGTCTATATAATAGATAATAAGTATGGATAAGCAGTTGCATTACTAGAACATGGAAGGAATCTATAATTATCCCTATTGGGAAACCGGGGAAAGATCCTCAAATAGCGAATAACTATAGGCCGATTGCATTAACGTCCCAGATGGGAAAAACTATGGCGAGGATGATAAGTGACATGTTTACATATTGGATGGAAAATAAAGGATTAATGCAAAATTATCAAAGTGGATTCGGGAAAGGTAGAGGTACCATGGATCCCATTGTATACCTAGAAGATACAATAAGGAAGGCTCAGGTGAATAAAGAATCTGTAGTGGCAGTATTTTTTGATATTGAAAAAGCATCTGATATGTTGTGGAAAGATGCTGATTAAGTTAAAATATTGGGAATAAAGGGAAGGATCTGCCAGTGGATAAAGGGTTTTTATCTGACAGAACAATTCAAGTTAAAATGAATGGGGAATTAAGTAAGAACTACAGTGTGGAAAATGGTGTCCTAGAAGGGAGCATTATCAGTCCACTATTATTTTCAATAATGACTGATGATGTTTTTTAGGATATACAAAATTCAGTTGGGGTAGCATTGTTTGCAGATGATGGAGGAATGTGGAAAAAGGGAAGATATATAGATTTTGTAGTGAATAAGATGCAGCGGGCATTGGAATTCTTCAATATTTGGGTATTTGGTTTGATAAAAAAATGTACTTGGACAATGCATGTCCAAAAGATTATAGATAAAGGCAAGAAGGTGTTGAATGTGATGAGATGTTTGCATGGAGGAGAATGGGGAGCAAGTAGACCTGCTTTGAAATCCATCTATACAGGCCTGATGAGATCGGTATTTGAGTATGGGTGTATGGTGTATGGGTCAGCTGCTAAAACATCATTAAAGAAGTTAGATGTAATTCAAAATCAAGGTTTGAGACTACGCTGTGGGGCAATTAAGACCACTCCAGTGGCAGCAGTTCAGGTAGACATGGGGGAGATGCCTCTCCATCTTAGAAGAGACCAGCTGTCTCTTGTGTACTGGGCAAATTTGAGGGGTCATAGTGAAAAACATATGAGTCAGTCAGTTCTATGGCAATGTCAAAAGAGAGAGAATGACCTAATTAAAAGTTTTGGTTGGACAATAAGACAGAAGGTAATAATGATGGGAATCAGTGCACTGAAAATAAGCCCTACAGTGGTATATCCAGTTGTTCCTCCTTGGCTATTGTCAGAGGTTCCAGTTGACTTAGGCTTATTGGAGGAAAAGGAGGTTAATGAAGTGGATCATTACAGGATTCAGAGTTACATTTCAAGAAAATATAAAGAAGGAGTCATTTCATATACTGATGCATCTAAGAAGACGGATAAGAAAATGGAATTGCTTATGTTATCCTTCAATTAAACTGCTAAAAGAATTAACCATGATTTAGCTGTATACACAGCAGAACTGATAGCAATATCGATGGCCTTGATGTGGGTAGAGAGCAATAGACCTAAGCAAGCTGTAATTGCTTCAGACTCCAGCTCAGCTTTGATAAGCCTTAAGAATTTAGGCCTAATTCAATGAGAAGGGAATGACATTAATTTTTTCTCTCCCGCTTGTGGTCACAGTATTTAAATTGTTCTACAACTGATATATGTACAATTATAGTAAATTGTTTCCACCTATTTAGGGTACTTTCAGTTTGATACTGCATTCACATTACCCCTTCTACAACATGTAGACTGAGCATTTTGTTTTGTTTTAGCCAGCTTGTATAATATTTTTTTGTTTGTTTTTTGTGTATGAGTGCATGTGTGTCTGCGTGTTTAAGTGGTTGTATGGCTCCCTTGCAAACTGTACCATGCCTCCTGCCATTATTATTATTATTATTATTATTATTATTATTATTATTATATTATATACCTGTGACACGTCCTAACGATGCATTCTACTGTTTTATTGCCATGTCTGCACAATGAGTACCCTTAAAGTTTTATATGTTATCCACTTGAACATCAGGAGTTTTCCATCTAAGATTGATCTTTTAAGAGATTGGCTTGTTTATAATAAACCTAGTGTGATTACAATTTCAGAGACATGGCTTAATAGTAATATTTCGGATAATGAAGTGAAACTTGATAATTATGTCTTGTATAGAGCTGATAAATGCTCTAGAGTAGGAGGAGTGGCTACATATGTTTCTTCAAATTTGACCTCTGAGCTTGTTATCCCTAATGAAAATCCCAAATATTGGAATATATGAATGTCTCTTTATTAAAATATATATATGTTTTTTAATAACATTTTATTTGAACATGTAAATAAAACACAACATCAAAAAACAATTGTAATAAAAAATTTTAGAAAAATAAAACTCCATAATTTCCAATACTTAAAGACTTCTATTTACACATGCAAAATGGAGTAGGAAGAAGTAAAACTCATGTACACCTACCCCTTTGTAGTCTTTCTATCATAATAAATGAATTAGCTTCTAAATAATAAGTCTATAGAGATAATAAATCTGTAATCAATAAAAATATATTTTCAGAAGTTCTATTTTACCCATACACTAATTACACACATTCCACAATTTGTTCAATATAAACCCAGGTTATTAATTGCACTGTTTTGTTCTGTACTTCTGGAATATAATTTCTTCGAGCATCTTTTTGAATTTGAATATGTTTAGACATTGCTTTAATTCGTTATGTAGATTATTCCACAATTTCATGCCACTGACAGATAAACAGAAACTTTTCCTTGTAGTTCGAAAACTGGGAGTCTTAAAATTTGACTTTCCCCTTAATTCATAGCCCCCCTCTCTTTCCGAAAATCTTTTCTCTATATTGCCAGGCAATAAATTGTTTCTCGCCTTGAACATAATTACTGCTGTTTGAAATTCGACTAGGTCAAGTAATTTTAATGCTTTAGACTGTGAAAATAGTGAATTGGTGTGTTCCAAATATCCAGTGTTGTGAATTATTCTTATTGCTCTTTTTTGAAGTATAATTAATGATTTCAATGTATTTTGATATGTGTTTCCCCAAACCTCTACACAGTAATTTAAATACGGTAACACCATAGAACAATTCAACATGCGGAGTGATTAGTAATCTAAAATGTGCTTTGCTTTGGCCAAGACTGAAATACTTCTAGACAGTTTTGTTTGGATATATTTTACGTGAGGTTTCCAGCAAATCTTGTCATCTATAATCACTCCAAGGAACTTCATTTCATATACTCTTTCTATATTGACACCTTCTATCTGTAACTGAACTTGATTGATTGATTTACGATTGCCAAATATCATGAATTTGGTGTTACTCATATTTAATGATAACTTATTCGTGTCAAACCACTGTTTTATTTTTCTGAATTCTGACGTGATAATGTCCAGGAGTTGCTGTAAATTCTGACCAGAACAAAATATGTTTGTGTCGTCCGCAAATAATATAAATTTCAGTAATTCAGATACTTATATCTACTTATATATGTCGTTTATATAGAGGATAAAAAGTTTTGGTCCCAATACTGACCCCTGGGGGACACCACACGCAATGTCCAAACATTCAGATGTATAATCTCCCAACTTCACAAATTGTTGCCTGTCTTTTAAATAACTGCTTAACCAATTCAACACTATCCCCCTAATCCCAAGCCGTTTCAATTTATTAATTAATATTTCATGATTAATTGTATCAAATGCTTTTTTCAAATCGATAAATACCCCAACTCAAAAAAAATGTGTCTGTGGAATTTGTGATTTCTTCAATGAGATCAGTTAAAGCTAGTGATGTTGACCTATTTTTTCTGAATCCATATTGACTATCAGTAAGTAATTTGTGTTTATCTATGAATTTGTCCAATCTGTCATTGAAGAGTTTTTCTAGAATCTTTGAGAATTGAGGCGGTAGAGAGACCGGCCTGTAATTTGTGAAGTGCTGTTTATCTCCAGTTTTGTACATAGGTATGACTTTTGCTATTTTCATTTTAGTTGTAAATTTACCAGTTTGGAATGACAAATTAAAAATACGAGTTAATGGTTTTGCGATCCCATCAATTATCTTTTTTACTATCTTGATATCTATTTCATTACAAACAGTGGATGCTTTAGTTTTGCATTTTTTAACAATGTCTGTTATTTCTTTTTCTTCTACTGCTTTAAGAAACATTGCGCATCGATTTCTTTCAGTAAGATCATTGTATTTGTTGTTGATTATCTGCGGAATAGGAATTTTTCTAGCTAAATCTGGTCCAACATTTGCTAAATATTTATTAAACTTATTGACCACGTCCTCCATATTATTAATGTTCTTTTCATTACACGTGAAATACTGGGGATAATTAGACTGTCTTGTGCCCTTTTTTATAATACTATTTAGTATATTCCATATACCCTTCATATTATTTTTATTATCATCTAATAGTTTACTATAATATTATCTCTTACAAGTTCTCATTATCTTAATTAACTTATTTTTATATTTCTTATATTTATGTTCTGCTTCTATAGTTCTATGTTTAATAAATTCTCTATAAAGTGTATTCTTTTTTTTTACAGGCATTTTGTAAACCTTTTGAAATCCACGGTCTATCACTATATTTTTGTTTTCTGCAATATTTTTTAATCGGACAATTCTTATCTTATAATAGTTTAAATATTCTTAGGAATTCATCATATACTTTATCAATATCTTTTTCCTGATATATTATTTCCCAGTCTTGTGAAAGCAGATCATCTTTCAGTGCAACCATAGATTCTTCTGTTCTGACTCGTCTGAATAGAGGTTTATTGTCCTTTTTCAATGTATAATTACTGTTGTAAACTGTAAAAACTGGTAAGTGGTCACTAATGTCATTTATTAATAGTCCACTCACTGTATTGTTATCTATGTCATTTGAAAAAATATTATCAATTAATGTTGCACTGTGGGAAGTAATCCTGCTGGGTCTGGTAATTTTGGGAAAAAGCCCAGACTATACACTGTACTGATAAAGTCCTCTGTCATATTGTGCTTATTTGGATTTAGCAAAACAATGTTAAAATCACCACAGATGAACATAACTTTCTGATTTTTTTTTGTACATTTTTCCTCCATCCAATCCTTGAATAAATCAATATTAGAACCTGGTGATCTATAGATGCAACTTACAATAACATTTTTATTTTTTTCCCTACAAACTTCTATTGTAACACATTCTAGTAAATCATCCACCACTGTTGACATTTTTTCCACCACCTTGTAATTGAATTTCAGGTCCACATACAAAGCCACACCACCCCATTCTTGTTTTCTCTGTTAATACAACACATTTCATATCCTTTAATTTCAAAATCTGAGCCCTTTTCACTATTTATCCAAGTTTCCGATATAGCAATTATATTGAAAGGCTGTTTGTTCTGATTTAAATAATTTTTAATGTTGTGAAAATTAGCATATAGGCTTCTGCTGTTAATGTGGATTATTGATAATTGTTTTTCAGTTTTAACTAAACTATTGAACTGTTCATTATTGTAATAAAAGCAGTTACTGTTGGTGTTGAGGAAAAAGTTGTTTACAGGATTAATATCATTTTCCAAGTCTTGTGAGTGATGTTCCGTGTATTGAAAGGTGTTCAGCTTTAGTTTGTCAAGATCAACAATCCTTTGTAGTAGTTGATTATCTCCAGTACATGTGTGAGTTGTGAAAAATGTCATGATACGATCAGTGATTCAGCATACCTGGTTGTAGATTAAATATTTCTTTGTCTATTTTGGTGTGCTGGATCTGGGATAGATGATCAGCTTATCTTGTCGTAGATAAGCCATGTCCCCTCTTTCTCTCGCTGCTCTCAACTCCGGCATCAGCTCCCTCCTTGTTCTTCTAACAGTATCCGTGAACTCCTCGTTGATGAAGATTTTGGTTCCTTTCAGTAACTTAGTGCGTTGTAGTATGGCAGATCTGTCCTTGTGCCTCAGAAATTGTTCATGAAAACAAACAATTGACTATATGCAATATGTATAGACCTCCAAATGTTTCTTCAGAATCTACAAAATGTATTCTGTCTACCGTTACCTCTTTAGGTCGCCAGAATGAGCTTTTAATACTGGGCAACTTTAAAAGTAATTGGCTAGATCGTTCTTCCCTTAATGACCGGAACCTATTTTATAGTAATAACTTGACTCAACTTATAAATGAGCCCACTAGAGTTGATTACAAGTCCAAGTCTCCGATAGACTGGATTCTTGCCACCCACCCTGACAGAATAAGATCAGGGATGTTACCAGACTGTCTCAGTGACCGCTCCATTATTTTCTGCGTTTGGAAAATCAAGGTACCTTGCCTCCCACCAAGCTTCATTAGGGTAAGACAATGTAGAAATTTGAATAGTGAGTGTTTTATTCAAGATTTAACTTCCATAAACTGGGACAGGTTTCAGTTAAAACCCTTTGTTGAAGATGCATGGAACATTTGTATACTGAGTTAACTGATGTAATTAATAGACATGCTCCTTGGAAAGCCATTAAGGTAAAGGGTAGACACTCACCATGGATTAATGGTGACCTTATCAGTCTTTTTAGACAGAGAGACAAGGCCTGGGAAATATATCGCTTATCAAAGGACTCTGATGACTTGATTTCATATAAACTCTAACGGAATACATGTACAACCAAAACCAGAAATGTTAAATCTAAGTACTATAAAGACTGTTTAAATAATGATTTTAATAACCCCAAACAGTTTTGGAATAAAATTAACAGTTTAACTAATAAACCCACTAAAAACTAATTTTCTCATATTAGACTCAATAATGAAACTCTCACTGATCTTTCTACATTTGCCAATGCTTTTAGTCAGTACTTTTCTTCTATCAGCAGCTCAAAGTCCTCTGATTTTCCCTATCCTGAAATCTTACCTCATAACCCTATATGTCATAGTTCCTTCTCCTTTAGCAGAATTCACCCGGCAGGTGTCGAGCAGGTCATTTGTGGATTGAGGCCCAGATGGTTTGGAGATTAAGTTTATTAAAATTGCCTCTCATGTTCTTGCTTATCCTATATCTGACTTGTTTAACCTCTCCTTATCCACATGCACAATTTCATCAATTTGGAAATGTGCCAAATTTATCCCTTTGCATAAAGGTGACGACCCCTCTGACCTCAATAAATATAGACCCATTTCCATCATCAACAGCATAGCATATATTCTCTTCTTTAGATAATAACGTGCCCATTGGTGCAATTTTCATTGATCTGACCAAGGCTTTTGACGTGGTTGATCATTATCTCCTTTTTGACAAACTTTTTGCTATTGGCTTCTCTAGATATTCTTTACTATGGTTTAACTCATATCTTCACAATAGACGCCAGTGTGTTTCTTATAATGGTTGTTAGTCTAAATTTATAACTATTGAAAAAGGTGTACCTCAGGGCTCATCTCTGGGGCCTTTGTTATTCTCTATTTTTATTAATGATCTTCTGCAATCCTGCTCTACTCGTCATATTCATTTATATGCAGATGATACAGTGATCTACTCTTCTAAACCAGACATCTTACATATTGAGTATTCACTACAGTCTGACTTTGATGCTGCTCAAAAATGGTTTTCACATAACAAACTTTTACTTAATAAGAAGAAGTCAGATACCATGCTGTTTGCCACTAAATTTAATTATCTTTACCCAGTTAATAATTGTTCAATTTGCTTCTTGGATGGGACAACACTTGAGAAAGTGGAGGAATGTAAATATCTTGGTCTCTTGCTTGACTCTCAGCTTTCTTTTAAACCTCATATTGATTCAGTTGTTAAGAAAATAAACTGTAGCCTGAGAATACTATATAGTTCTATCAACTGTTTTACACTACAGGTCAGGAAAAGGATTATTTTGCAGCTTCTACTACCAATATTAGATTATGCAGATGTTATTTATCATAATAGCTCTGAAACAAATCTTATCCCTCTCAATGTAGCCTATAACAGTCTCTGTCGATTTGTTCTGAGGTGTCCCTATAGAACCCATCATTGCCTGATGTATGAGTCGCTTCATTGGTTAACACCAAATCTAGAAGGCATTCTTACTGGTGGCAGTTTATTTTTTAACTATCCTCCTTATGTAAAACATCTAATCCCATATAGATCAACATACAGTCTGAGACATACTGGGTAACCCTTTTTCTTTGTTCCCAGAATCTCCAAAGAAATTGGACGACGTGCCTTAAAATACCTTGCACACCTCACTTAGATCGATTACTTCATTTGTTTTTTTTAAGGCATCTGTCTTTAATTACCTACAATTAACCTGCTCTTGTTTCTAACTTGACATAACACAATTCTTTTTTATTTCATTTTATTTATTTTATTTATTTTATTTATTTTATTTATTTTATTTATTTTATTTATTTTATTTATTTTATTTATTTTTTGTGGGTTGGCTACTGTTTGTGCATCTACTATAAATAACACCACATTTGGGATGTATTAAAATGTACTGTTTTTACTTGTGTGTATATGTGGGGAGGGGGGGGGGGGGGTCAGTTGGTGTTGGAGCAGTCAGGCTTGGGAGTGCTGTGTGTATGTGTCAATTATTTTGTGTTTTATATTTACTGTTTAATTGTTTTAAAAGACCCCCTCGGAAATGAGATGATTCATCTCAATCAGAATCAGAATCAGAAAGGGCTTTATTACCAAGTACGTTGCACATACAAGGAATTTGTCATGGTGCTGTTGGTGCATGTCACACATTCAAATATAAGAAGGATAAAAAAGAATATAAACAATATAAATATAAACATATACACACAGAATGTATTAATAACGTTAAAAATTAAGTAAATAAATAGTAAAATAAGTAAGTTAAATAGTAGTAGAAAGGAATGCTACAGCAGAGTAGGTGCAGTGGCATGAGGAGCCCGAGGTGGGGTGTGGAGAGAGTCAGGGTGGTTTCCGGGCCTTGTTGATAAGGCTAGTGGCGGAGGGGAAAAAACTGTTCATGTGGCGTGTGGTTTTGGTCCTGATGGACCTCAGCCTCCTGCCAGAGGGGAGTGGCTCAAAGAGTTTGTGTCCGGGGTGGGAGGGATCGGCCACAATCTTTCCAGCACGCTTCAGAGTCCTGGTGGCATAAAGGTCCTGGAGCGGCGGCAGATTGCAGCCAATCACCTTCTCTGCTGACCGAATGACACGCTGCAGTCTGCCCTTGCCCTTGGCCGTGCTAGCAGCGTACCAGATGGTGATGGAGGATGTGAGGATGGACTCAATGATGGCTGTGTAGAAGTGCACCATCATTGTCTTTGGCAGGTTGAATTTCTTCAGCTGCCGCAGGAAGTACATCCTCTGTTGTGCTTTCTTGACGAGGGAGCTGATGTTCAGCTCCCACTTGAGGTCCTGGGAGATGATAGTTCCCAGGAAGCGGAAAGACTCCACAGTGTCAATTGTGGAGCCACAGAGGGTGATGGGGGCAGGTGGGGCTGGGTTCTTCCTGAAGTCCACAACCATCTCCACTGTCTTTAGAGCATTGAGCTCTAGGTTGTTTTGCTTGCACCAGGTCACCAGGTGGTCAGCCTCCGACCTGTAGGCGGACTACAGGTTTATCCTTCTAATAAATACTTTGAAAATACTTTGAAGTATCTTCATTCTGAGTCTAGACAGGACATAGTGTATGAAATAATGCAACTACCTAACAATCTGCTTAAGTCTGGTATTAGTACTACATTTATATGGGTACCAGCTCATATAGGTGTAGGAGGTAAATGAATGGCAGATAAATGTGCGAAGAAAGCAGCAGAGAAGCCTGATATAGAGGTGGATATTAAATAAAAGTAAAGCTGAAGTCAAAAGTATAATTGAAGCTAAAATAAATGGAAAATGGCAGCTTTTTTGGGATACATAACAATCTGGGAGACACCTGTATAGTATTCAAGGAAAAGTGGGGAAGAACAGGAATACATACAGTAGTGAACAAGAAGAAGATGTGGTGTCCACAATGAGACTAGGACATACAGGATTAAATGAAATACTATGTATAATGAAAAAGCATGTTGATGGATTTTGTGAATATTGCAATAGTCAAGGGTGGTGATGGCGCAGTAGATATGATGCATGCCTTTGGTGTGGGAGACCCGGGGATTTGGATGAAAGCATCCAGAGACCATAGAATAGGTAATTATGTATTGTCCTAAAAACCATCAAGCCAGACAAAGATTGATTTCACAACTTGGTAAAAACCAGATGACATTACATTTATAGGATATACTGCAAAGAGGATCTGGTGAAATTTGTTTTCATTTTTGAAGATAACTGGGTTAGTAAAAAGAATTTAAGAAAGTGTAGGTTGGCCTCATGATCCACACTCCAGTCCAGATGGTGGCGGTAATGCTCCAAAAAGCTGGTTCCCAACCACCATACAAAAAAGAAGAAGAAGATGAAGAAGAAGAAGAAGAAGAAGAAGAAGAAGAAGAAGAAGAAGGTGGCAGGCAGAGGCGTGGTAGTCCACACCTGGTTCACATTAGCTTGATTGACTCTTTGTCCTTTAAAGAGGGCTGGAGAGTCAATTCTGGTGATCTCTCTCTCAATCCTCACATCCAGAAAAGGTTTGGTTTTGAGTTTTGGTTACCTTATTATTCACGTACACTCATGCACTCCCTACACCACTGATGATGCTAATTGGTATCGCACCAGTCTCGTTTTTCTGATTTGCATTGAGTTGTTTCTCTGGTTGGAGAGGTAAGAAGCCTGAATTGTGACTAGTGTAATTGTTTGGGAGATACACAACTCAGTACTTTTAGCATGTATAGAGCTAGTGTATCTCCACATGTGAATTAAGGCTTCATTTCAACCAAACAAGAGTGGTAATTGTGGGAACAGTAGAAAGGACAACCAAGATGGCTTTTGATAATTTTGTATTGTTTCTGTCCACTTTAACTGAAGTGTGTTTTTAAGATGATAAAAGTACTGATTAGTTACTTGGAGTCTGGAGTTAAATGACGGTGATTTCCGAGCTGTTTCATGTTAAATAAAGTATCTTACTCTTTAACTAAAAGGTCTATCTCTGTAGGGATCCTTTCCATAATGTTGTCAGAAACTTATAATAATCTGAGTGTCAGAGGCAAAAACAGAACTTTTTAGTGGATGCTAACTGAACATTTGTCCTGTAGGGTTACATTACAGCCTGGTTTGCCGCTGCTGGTTACAGCGTTGTTCCTCAATACTGGACCAGTTTCAAAGATTGTTGTTCACATCTGTCACTTAGATACAAATGAATAGGGAAACCTAGGGCCAGCTTGAGAAAAATGGCACCCTTTAATCATATTTCTTTGAGAGTAACTAAATATCCCACATACTCATAAGATTCACATTATATTAAACTTTCAGAAAGCACCTCCAGTACAATCAGTGTCCTCACTAAAACAAACCTCGAAGCTGAACTCTTGAACTTTTGTCTTAGGTGACAATGATGACGATGCCTACAGCCGTGGGTCTCTGGGTCCTATCGGCGGTGATCTGCGTCTGCAGTGCCAACAGCGTCTCCCTGGTGAACGAAGCAAACAAAGAGTTTTCCTTCCGACTCTACAGGAAGTTAGCAGCTCACGCTGACTCTCAGGGAGAGAATATCTTCTTCTCCCCGTTTTGTGTGTCGGTCGCCTTGGCTGCGTTGTCCGTGGGCGCACAGGGGGAGACGCACCGTCAGCTTTTCAGTGGTCTGGGTTTCAACAGCTACCGCCTGACGCAGACCGATGTGAACCAGGCCTTCCAGGCGTGGCTCCAGCGGGCCAAAAAAACATCTTGGGATGCCAGCGGAGGGACCGCCGTGTTCGTGGACGATGACTTCAAGCTGAAGCCGGAGTTCCTGCAGACCCTAAAGCAGTCTTACTTCTCGGATGGGTTCAATGTGGACTTCAGCCAAACAGCACAAAGTGCTGATACCATCAATAAGTATGTGGAGGAGAAGACCAAAGGGAAGATTGACGAGCTGGTGGAAAGCCTGGATCCAAACACAGTCGTGTATCTCGTCAGCTACGTCTACTACCAAGGTAAGAAGGTCCTGTGGGATGAGCTTTATTCAGCAGGTAATAATTTAAGATCTGTTCATGCATTTTGAGGTTAACTTGAACGAATCAAACTACATTTTTGTGTATAATTTCTGCTCACTGTCTAACAGGAAAGTGGTCGACTTCGTTTGACCCTAAGCTCACCAAGCAAGATTACTTCAATGTGGATGAGAACACCAAGGTTCAGAGTTTCTCAATTTTTAAAATTATTTTGGTCCCAATAGTTAACAGGATCAGCCAGACATAAACATTCGGTGTTCAGCCGAAACCTAGAGGGTGGGCTCCGTTGGAATTCTTAATTTACGGAAGCTATATAAAGATCTTTCATGACATTAACACAAGTTTGGAAAACCTGCTAGTTGTAACACCCTAATTTGTTTGACATCTGCTTTTTTTAACCCTTTTGCATCATACTACACACGCTTTGTACTAAGAATCATCGTTCATTCTGTCATGTTTAAATTGTCATCGTCCAGGTTTCAGTCGACATGATGAATATGGAGGGTAGTTTCAACACCTATGACGACCAGGAGCTGAACACGGCGGTCCTTCAGCTCCCCTTCAACAGCTCCTACTCCATGCTGCTGATGTTGCCTGATGTCATGGCAACACTGGAGAACGCAATCTCCCCGAACCACATCACCAAATGGTTGAAGGCTGTGAGCCCCAGGTTGGGAGAATCTTAATTTATGCTTCTAATATGTGGAAGGTTTAAAGCTGAATAAGGTACCCAGCTTTATCCTGTCCGAGATTGTCCTCTCCCCAAATATTGAAATATACTGGCTCTATACACACACCCTACAGTCCTGATTATTTACGTGGACTCTGGGTTTAGTGATGGTGATTTCAGGGCTGTTTCATGTTGAACAAAGGTTTTTAATCTTAAACAAAACTCTGTAGGGATCCTTTCCATAATGTTGTCAGACACTTAGAATAAAAACCTGAGCCTGTCATTTTTTCTTTCATAATAAAGAAACTGCATATCATTGTGTAAGGCATTCATAGCAAAATGAAACTCCTGCCCTAGTCAGAGCCACTGAATGTTTGTCCCCCCCCCCCTACTTTTCTAGGAGATATGATTTATATATCCCAAAGTTCTCCATCAAGACTTCCTACAACCTCAACGATGTGCTGTCAGAAATGGGAATTACAGACGTGTTTGGTGATTATGCAAATTTGAGAGGCATTTCTGAGGAGCAAGGACTGGCAGTCTCAGAAGTAAGTAAACGGAGCATATGTTATTTCACACATATTCCATTCGTCTGTCTCACTTTCTCTGCGTTGAACCGCAGGTTGTGCACAAAGCTACGCTGGATGTGGACGAGGCCGGAGCCACCGCTGCAGCAGCCACAGGCGTCGTCATCGGACCGACTGCCCTCCTGCCCCCTGTCCCTGTGTTGAAGTTCAATCGTCCATTCATGGTCATCATCACTGAAATCAACACGGAGAAAATCCTCTTCTTGGCCAGGATTATCAACCCAACCAGCTGATGGATCATCACTTTGTTTGCTTGAGCACAGCTGTTGCATCTCATATAAAGGAGTCAGAAAAATCTTGTTTCTTGCCTAATTGAGTGTTAACAGTTTTTATATAATCTTTGAAGGTAAAATGTAGGGCTAAAATATAATCAACTTCCATAAGCATTTGGTATTAGATTTATAACTGATCGTACTTTAAAAATACAATAGAGCTCAACAATGACGGCCCACTTTTTTAACTGCTCTGGTTCTGGCAGGGGTGGTAGAATTGACATCCTTTACTTAAAGATGCAGTAGGTAGGACTTATAAAACTAACTTTCTATCATATTTGCTGAAACTGACCCTATGTTCCTGTAGAACTAAAATAAGCAGGTAATTTAAAAAAAAAAAAAAAAAAAAGCCCGGCTCCTCTGGCACCACCTACAGCATGTAGTGGGATTTTGCAGAAATCCACCGCTCCCTGTTCAGATGCACCAATCAGGGCCAGAGGTGGGTGTTTAACACTGTCAATCACTACTCAGGCACGTGCATTCATTCTCCCTTGGGGGGCTCTGGGAGTCCTCCCTACAGCACCTTAATTAAAATGACTACTTCCCCACTGTAAGAATGTGACTTCAGTAAAAGTAAGTGTCATCATCGTCCACTTGTCGGGTAGTGGGGGTAGCAGCTCCAGCAGGGGACCCCAAACTTCCCTTTCCCGAGCCACATTAACCAGCTCCGACTGGGCGTTCCCAGGCCAGGTTGGAGATATAATCCCTCCACCTAGTCCTGGGTCTTCCATGAGGCCTCGTCCCAGCTGGACGTGCCTGGAACGCCTCCCTAGTGAGGCGCCCAGGGGGCATCCTTACCAGATGCCCAAACCACCTCAACTGGCTCATTTCGATGCGAAGGAGCAGCGGCTCTACTCTGAGCTCCTCACGGATGACTGAGCTTCTCACCCCATCTCTAAGGGAGACGCCAGCCACCTTCCTGAGGAAACTCATTTCGGGCCGCTTGTATCCTGGATCTTGTTCTTTTGGTCATGACCCAGCCTTTATGACCATAGGTGAGGGTAGGAATGAAATCTGACCGGTAGATTGTGAGCTTTGCCTTCTGGCTCAGCTCTCTTTTCATCACAACGGTGCGATAAATTGAATGTGATACCGCACCCGCTGCGCCGATTCTCCGACCAATCTCCCGCTCCATTGTCCCCTCACTCGCGAACAAGACCCCAAAGTACTTGAACTCCTTTACTTGGGGTAACGACTCATTCCCTACCTGGAGAAGGCACGCCATCTGTTTCCTGCTGAGAACCATGGCCTCCGATTTAGAGGTGCTGATCCTCATACCAGCCGCTTCACGCTTGGCTGTGAACCGATCCAGTGAGTGCTGAAGGTCGCTGGCCGATGATGCCGTCAGGACCACATCATCTGCAAAGAGCAGCGATTAGATCCCCAGCCCACTGAACTGGAACCCCTCTCCACCCCGACTACACCTCGATATCCTGTCTATGAATACTACAAACGGGATTGGTGACAAAGCGCAGCCCTGGCGGAGGCCAACTCTCACCTGAAACAAGTCTGACTTACTGCCGAGAACCCGGACACAGCTCTCGCTTTGGTCGTACAGAGATTGGATGGCCCTGAGAAGGTGTCATAAGTGTCGTCAGGAAAATGTATTTAAAGTGTTAAAGTACTTAATGCAGAAATCCTCACATTTTGGAAAGTGGAAACAGTTGATTTCATGCGGACTCGTTTTCTACAGGAGCGTAAACTTTATTTCACAACCTCACAGCTCGGGATCAGTCTAGCTTGGATGGTTTAGACATTGTGGCTAATGTCTAAAAGAAAATGAATTGGATTTTTAAAGTTGAAGGGACATACAACTAGAGTGAATGCTGTACGTTCAAAGGCTGATGCTACACTGGATTGCTGGCTTGAATGTGTAAGAAGTAGTAGGAATAGTTTAAAAAGTGAGAATGGGTTAATTTGGTATGAATGTAATTGAGAAGTTAAATAATACAAATGTTGAGCAATAGTAGCTTTTCAGAATAGCTGACTCTAAATTGGAAATTGATTAAATGTGTAAGAAGTAGTAAAAGTTATTAATTAGCTGTGTTGCCAACTTTACTGAAATGTTGACATGACTTCTCCCGTCTCAGTTATTTTCACAGAGATGAGGCTCTGGAGCATCTTTAAAACTCTGCTTCTAGCACAAAAAACATTAGTCATATCGCTTAATGTTTAGTAACGTGAAAGGACACACTCCTGTTGCACAGGATGCAACAATAGTGTGTGTACTGTAAAAAATGTAAGGAGGCCTGTTTCTGTTATTCTCCAGGTATTTGTGAAAAAAATTGTATTTAAGCAGATGTAGTGTGGTATCTGAACAGTTAATAACTTTATATACATTTGTACTTAAGATTTTTTGTAAGGGATTCCTTTGACCCTTACCCTACTTTTACTGAAACATCTGGAAACTGTTAACATGAGCAGAAGATCCCTTATTTGGAGATGTGCCAGATAAGAAGTTATCATTGGTCAGTTCTGACCCAATCATGTTAATGCAATGCACAGAATATATACCATATGCACACAAAGAAAAGGCAGAACAACTTATTGGAAGAATTGGGTTGGTTGTTCTCCAAGCTCTCTGCAGGAGTTTGTTAAAAGGATGCTGAAAATCTTGAATTAGAATAAAACCTTTTATAATCAAGAACAGTGTCGGCGGATTCCTCTTCATACAGCATCACAGCATTACTATTAAAAGTCACCACACGGACAATTCCTAATCGTGCTTAACATTTTGATGTTTGACTGACATTTTAGTGTTGATAAAAGGATACAGAAGAATAATAAATATATAGAATAACAGATTAAAAAAAAGCCAAATGCCTTGGGTTTCTGACTTTTCCAACAATCACCACTCTGGTTTGGTAGAAATAAACCCTCAATTCACCCATTTACATGTGGAAATATGCTGGCTCTAAACACGCTAAAAGTACTAATTGTTTACATGGAGCTGTTTCATGTTATACAAAAAAGATCGTACTCTTTAACAAAAGGGTATATCTCTATAGGGATCCTTTCCATAATGGTGTCAGGCACACAAAAACAGAACTTGTAGTGGACGCTAACTGAAGCTGAACATTACAGTCTGGCTCATTGCTTGTGTGTTTATCTCCTGCAGCCTCAGTTTGACGTGAACTACTGTAAAACATGATTACACAGAACTTATGCAGGGGCGGAGCAAATAAGGGTTTGAGACATGAGAATAAACAAAGCCAAAGTGCAGTTTCTCTGATTTATCTTATAAAAAGGAACATCTCTCTGTGTCCAGTCTATGCTTCTCTGTCTGCGCTTCAACCAGGAGAAGGTAAGCTGTTAGAAAGATGGATTGTTATGTGTTTCACATACAAGTTGAAATACTCCACCAACAGTTAAATACAGTTTAACACATTGAGTTTGAGATGTAACTGTGCACACTGGAGCTGTAAATCCTTAAGAGATGACTAGATTTACTCTAGTTATTCTCCTTTTGGAAGTTCAATCAATGTATTGATGTTTTTTCGTTTTATTTGTTATATTCATTGGTTTAACAATTGTGATGGCCCCTCCCTCTTTGTGGGTGACTCATGTGAGTTGGGTAGGAGGCAGACAGAGGTGTGGTAGTCTACACCTGCTTCACATTTGCTTGATTGACTCTTTGTCCTTTAAAGAGGGCTGGAGATTGAGTTCTGGTGATCTCTCTCTCAATCTTCACATCCAGAATAGGTTTGGTTTTTTTTTTTTATTTTGACTTTGAGCTGGTTCATGACAAAGTTCTCATAATCTGTAGTGTTTGAGTTAGACTTTTGTTACTTTAAGTCTAATTGGTATTGCACTAGTTTGGTTTTGCTAATTTGCATTGAGTTGTTTCTCTGGTCGGAGAGATAAGAAGCCTTTCCGAATTGTGACTGGTGTAATTGCTTGGGAGATTTACATGGGAGTACTTTTTGTGTGTATAGAGCCAGCGTATTTCCACATGTAAATGGGTGAAGTAAGGGTTTATTTAAAAAATCACAAATTAATAGGGAAAAATAGGTCCAGCTTGAAAAAAATGCCACCCTTTAATCAGATTTCTTTGAGAGAAACTAAACCGCCAACATACTCATCAGATTCACATTATACTAAACTTCAGAAAATACCTCCAGTACAATCAGTTTCCTCACTAAAACAAATATCGAAGCTGAACTCTTGAACTTTTGTCTTAGGTGACAATGATGACGATGCATACAGCCGTGGGTCTCTGGGTCCTATCAGCGGTGATCTGCGTCGGCAGCACCAACAGCGTCTCCCTGGTGAACGAAGCAAACAAAGAGTTTTCCTTCCGACTCTACAGGAAGTTAGCAGCTCATGCTGACTCTCAGGGAGAGAATATCTTCTTCTCCCCGGCTAGCGTGTCGGCTGCCTTGGCTGCGTTGTCCGTGGGAGCGCAGGGGGAGACGCACCGTCAGCTATTCAGTGGTCTGGGTTTTAAGAGCTCCCTCCTGACGCAGACTGATGTGGACCAGGCCTTCCAGACGTTGCTCCAGCGGGCCAACAACACATCTCGGGACGCCAGCAGAGGGACCGCCGTGTTTGTTGACGACTACTTCAAGCCCAAACCGGAGTTCCTGCAGACCCTGAAGCAGTCATACTTCTCAGATGGTTTCAATGTGGACTTCAGCCAAACCGCAGAAAGTGCTGATACCATCAATAAGTACGTGGAGGAGAAGACAAACGGGAAGATTGACGAGCTGGTGGAAAGCCTGGATCCAGGCACAGTCCTGTATCTCATCAGCTACATCTACTACAAAGGTAAGAAGGTCCTGTGGGATGAAATCTATTCAGCCTGTAATAATTTAATGTAGTAATATAAGATCTGTTTATGTATTTTGAGGTTAAGCTGAACGAATCAAACCACAAGTTTGTGTGTATTATTTCTACTCACTGTCTAACAGGAAAGTGGTCGACTTCGTTTGACCCTAAGCTCACCAAGCAAGATGACTTCAACGTGGATGAGAACACCAAGGTTCAGAGTTTCTCTTAATTCAGAAAATGATTTGGGTTCCAATAGTTAACAGGATCAGCCAGACGTCTTAAAAATTCGATGTTCAGCCGAAACCTAGAGGGGTGGGGTCCGTTGGAATTCTTCATTTACGGAAGCTATATAAAGATCTTTCATGACATTAACACAAGTTTGGAAAACCAGATAGTTGTAACACCCTAATTTCTTTTTCACGTCTGCTGCTATTTTTTTTAGCCCTTTTGCATCATACTACACACGCTTTGTACTAAACATCATCGTTCATTCTGTCATGTTTAAATTTTCATCGTCCAGGTTTCAGTCGACATGATGAATCTGGAGGTTAGTTTCAACACCTATGAAGACCAGGAGCTGAACACGGCGGTCCTTCAGCTCCCCTTCAACAGCTCCTACTCCATGCTGCTGATGTTGCCTGACGTCATGGCAAACCTGGAGAGCGCCATCTGCCCGAACCACGTCACCAAATGGTTGAAGGCTGTGAGCCCCAGGTTGGGAGAATCTTAATTTATGCTTCTAATATGTTGAAGGTTTAACACTGAATAAGGTACCCAGCTTTGTCCTGTCGGAGAATGTCCTCCCCCAAAAAATGGAAATATGCTGGCTCTATAAAAGTTTTAAAGTACTGATTATTTACATGGAGTTCGGTGATGGTTATTTCGGGGCTTTCATGTCAAACAACATGGATCTTATTCTTTAACAAAAAGGTGTATCTCTTTAGAGATGCTTTCCATAATGTTGTCAGACACTTAGAATAATAATGAGTCTGTCAGTGTTAGAACACTATCATCGTATAAGGCCCTCATAGCCAAATGAAACTCCTGCTCTAGTCAGATTCACTGAATGCTTGTTTCTCTCTCCCCCCCCCCCCCCCCCCCCAAAAAAAAATGTTTTAGGAGATATAATGTATACATCCCAAAGTTCTCCATCAAGACTTCCTACAACCTCAACAATGTGCTGTCAGAAATGGGAATGACAGAAATGTTTGGTGGTCGTGCAAATTTGAGAGGCATTTCAGAGGAGCGAGGACTGTCAGTCTCAGAAGTAAGTAAGCAGGCCATATGTTTAATTTCACACATCTTCCATTTGTTTGTCGTCTCACTTTCTCTGCGTTGCACTGCAGGTTGTGCACAAAGCTACGCTGGACGTGGATGAGACTGGAGCCGAAGCATCGGCTGCCACAGGCATCAGCATCATAGAGTCTGCCGTCCTGAACCCTGAGCTTGTCCCTGTGTTGAAGTTCAATCGTCCATTCATGGTCATCATCACTGAACGCAACACGGAGGAAATCCTCTTCTTGGGCAAGATTATCAACCCAACCAGCTGATGGATCATCACTGTTTGCTTGAGCACAGCTGTTGCAGCTCATATAAAGGGGTCAGAAAAACTTGTTTTGTCTCTTGCTTCATTGAGAGTGTAATCTGTTTTTATATAATGGTCTTTGAAGGTAAAGTAATGTAGAGATAAAATATGATCAACTTCCATAAACATTTGGTTTTCATTTAAAAAATATGAATTTTAAAATACAAAGTAACTCAACAGTGACCGCCCACTTTTTGTACCGTTCTGGGTATTAAAATCTTTTCCTTATGTACTACTTCAAAACTGTAAAAGTACAAGTCCTGCATTGGAAAGGTTACTTGTAACCAATAACATGTACTTTAAAAGTACTTAATGCAGCTACATCTTCACATTTTGGAAACTGGACTTGTGTCTTCCACAGGAGCAGAAACTTTCAGTCTCACAGCTCGGGGTCAGTCTACCTCAGATGGTTTAGACATTGTGGCCAATAATCCAAATCCTTATAGAGAAAATTAATTGGATTTTTAAACTTGATGGGACACACAACTAGAGTGACTGCACTATGTTGAAAAGCTGATGCTACTCTGGATTGCTGGCTTGAATGTGTAAGGAGTAGTAGCAATAGCTGAAACAAAAAATAGGTTAATTTGGTATGAATATCACTGAGAAGTAAAATGTTTGAAAGATTGGCAATACATTTTAGAAAAAGCTTAGTTAACTGGAAATCCCAAATGTGTTATGTAGTAAAAGTTATTAGGTCTGTTACCAACTTTCGTTAAAGATTGTCATGAGTTCTCAGTTATTTTCACAGAGATGAGGCTCTGGAGCAGCTTAAAACTCCTGCTTCTAGCTCAAAAACCAGTAACTCTTATTGCTGAACATTTAATACCGTGAGAGATGGGACACCCTGCTGAACATCCTGTGCAACAATGGTGTGTGTACTGTAAAAATGTCAGGACAGTAGCTGGCAAAAGATGGCCTGTTTCTGTTACTCTCCAGGTATTTCTGGTATTTCTTCAGTTAGTTTTGTCCAACTGCTTACTCATGTTTTCCAAACTGTCTCTTTTTTATAACTACACACAATTCCCCAAACTGCACACGCAAAATGATTCACGTTTCCTTCAAAATGAAACATATTCAAAATGCCATAAACGCATCTCAAAATGAAGCATTTGCATCAAATGGCAAATAGTAATAGTACATTTTGGGATGTACCATGTACACTCTGTTCTAAATCTTAAGCTCTTTTTCTTTCATAGGCTTATATCTACATTTACAATGTTCTAAAGCGGGGTTCTTCAATGTTCTTTAAGCTAAGGACCCCTTAGCTGAAAGAGAGACGGAGCAGGGACCCCCTTCTAATATTGTAAAGAAAATTAAGTTGCATATTAAACTGGGCCTACAATACAGTTTAGGGCAGCCTAAAGCCTTTACATACCTTTTAGTGCATAGTATGCTAAGCTATTAAAGTAAATGTCAGCATGATTTTATAAATCATCTTTTACTGTTAACCATACATGTGGCACAGTGAATCCTTGTTAACTGTATCTGTGGGTGGCTATCTTAGTGACTACCTTACCCATAGGCCAGAAAGTCATATTATCAATGGGGATTTATATTTGCTAACATGTTGGATTCATGTTAAGACATTTTGATTTTTGAAAAAACTTCCAAATATTAATAATTTGGAGGCCCCCCTGTAGTAACTCTGAGGACCCCCTAGGGGTCCCGGACCACCTGTTGACAAAACATTGCGTTTGTCAGAGTAGCAGTGTTGTATACAGTAGCATGACACAAGAAAACAAAACTACAAACATATGTAAACCAAAGGTATCATTTTTAGAATAAAGAATATGTGTGTGTGTGTGTGTGTGTGGGGCGCACTTTGTGCAAAACATAGTCTGATTGATTTATAATGCTGAAAAAGTCATTAGATAGTTGCATGGCTGTTCTCATTTCTGAAGGTTTGAAGTATGGACGCCACTGTCAATCTACTCAAGATGGACTTCTCTCATTGGTCAATCCGTGGTTGATCACATGATGAATAAGTGTGGCCCTGATCTCATCAGAGATGGCTCTCCTTCTTTCTCTTCTTCCCTCCTCCTCCACCTCCTCCTCCACCTCCTCCCCTTGCTCTCTGTCTATTGTTGGCATCCATTAGGAATGCACGATATTGGATTTTGGCCGATATTCGATATGCCGATGTTTTCAAACTCATTTTGGCCGATACCGATACAGATATATACACATTTTCCCCTGATGTATATACACTTTAATTTTACTGAAGAGAAATCCAAGTCTCTCTCCTGTATTACCTTTACCTTATTACACTGTACTACCTTTACCTTATTACACTCGTGTTGTAGATAAGGCAATACACAAGACAAGCAACATTTGATTCTACCATGAATGTATAATTTTACAAATGTAAACAGACATTCACCCCTGAAAAATAGGTAAATTATTTCACTTGGAGGAGAATAAATGATATGACAGTGCCACATTTTATTTTAATTTCAGTCTTCAAACTTCAGTCCTTATGAGTAAAATAGATCAAATACATTTTCAAATAAAAAATGTACATCCATCTCCTTCTTGAACAGGTCTGCCAAATGCTTCCCTGACGTAGTAGTTCACATTGTACTGAAACTTACAGTGGTCACAAAAAAGCAGCTGTAGTCCAGACCTACCCTTCAGTCCTTATGACCCACTTTAAAGTATAATCACACTTAAAACCAAGCTCCATATATTGATTTTTGAGCCACACACAGTCCTGTAACAACTCAGTGACAAACAGTGTGCTCTGTATTGCAAAAAAATACGAGGACATTTTATCCTTCACTTGAACTTGAGTCGTGCAAACCTTTTCAGTCCAACTAACTAGGGTGACAACTCCAGCTGACCGGCAGGCTTCTGTTCAGCTATTTATTTAATACCAGAGGCAGGTTTTTCTTCACAAAAATGAGCATCTCTGCTTTTTCACCGTCCATTCGATTTCTCTTTTCGTCTATCACATCAGAGGCAACGCTAAACAGCCGTTCACTGTCAACGCTTGTGCAGGGCAAACACAGGTATTTGCGTGCAGCAGGAGCGAGGGCAGGGAAACGGGCCTGGTTGCGTTTCCAGTACTCCAGTGGACTGCCGTTCCTGGGAATTGTGGGTTCGGCCACGTATGAGATGACCTATTAACAGAGCCCTACCGCATCGTCCACGACGCGGAACAGCACCTCTGATTAATATTTAGATAAATTGATAACGGCTTAATGTAGCCACTTACCAAATAAGTGTAGCATTTTGATTGGTTGTGTTTGGAAAAGGAAAGCAAGTCACTTCCTGTTAGATTTTTACGTGTCTTACGTAGAGAACTGTGTGTAGTATTTTGAATAAAGTGTTTCATGCAATTGAAAACTGAGTGAAAGGCTGAGAAACAGCTGATGGTTTTGGAGATTTGGTGTGTAGTTTTGCACTCTGAGTGAGAGGTTTAAAATATTGTGTGACATGAAAAGATTTTGTGTGTAAGCAGTTGGAGAAAACTGTAATGAAGTCTGCACACAACAAACAGTCACTTGCATCCCTTAGCTTGAGTTCCTGTCTATGAACACCAGGGGGCGCTGTCGGGAGACTATACTGGCTGGGTGCCTTTATTTCATTACAGTGGAGTTGATTTTTCTTTTTAAAAGACTTTATTATTCAAGTAAAAATAGACTTTATAAATCCCAAATTAGGAAATGACTGTTACAGCAGCAAGTTACAGAGACACACACACACACACACACACACACACACACACACACACAAACACACACAACACACACACACACAACACAACTGTGATGACCCCTCCCACTCATATGAGCTGGTTAGGAGGCAGGCAGAGGTGTGGTAGTCTACACCTGGTTCACATTTGCTTGATTGACTCTTTGTCCTTTAAAGAGGGCTGGAGACTCAGTTCTGGTGATCTCTCTCTCAATCCTCACATCCAGAAAAGGTTTGTTTTTGGTCTTGAAGTTGAGCCTGTTCATGATTCTCGTAATGTTTAGTATTTGAGTTAGACTTTTGTTACTTTAAGTCTAATTGGTATTGCACCAGTATGAGTTGTTTCTCTGGTCGGAGCGGTAAGAAGCCAGACGGCCTTTCTGAAGTGTGACTGGTGTAATTGCTTGAGAGATTCACACCTCAGGACTTTTAGCGTGTATAGAGCCAGTGTCATTTGACATGTAAATGTGTGAATTAAGTGTTTATTTCAACCAAACCATAGTGGTGATTGTGGGAACAGTGGACAACCAATCGTGTGAGGTTACATAGCAGTCTGGTTCACAGCTGCTGGTTACAATGTTCAGTCACTTAGACACAAATAAATAGGGAAATCTAGGTTCAGCATGAAAAAATACCTTTTTTAATATTTCTTTGAGAGAAACTAAACAGCCCACATACTCATCAGATTCACATTATAGTAAACTTCAGAAAATACCTCCAGTACAATCAGTTTCCTCATTGAAACAAACAATGGAGCTGAACTCCTCTTGAACTTTTGTCTTAGGTGACAATGATGACGATGCCTACAGCCGTGGGTCTCTGGGTCCTATCAGCGGTGATCTGCGTCGGCAGCACCAACAGCGTCTCCCTGGTGAGAGAAGCAAACAAAGAGTTTTCCTTCCGACTCTACAGGAAGTTAGCAGCTCATGCTGACTCACAGGGAGAGAATATCTTCTTCTCCCCGGCTAGTGTGTCGGCTGCCTTGGCTGCAATGTCAGTGGGAGCGCGGGGGGAGACTCACCGTCAGCTTTTCAGTGGTCTGGGCTTCAACAGCTCCCTCCTGACGCAGACAGACGTGGACCAGGCCTTCCAGACGTTGCTCCAGAGGGCCAACGACACATCTCAGGAGGATGCCAGCGAAGGGACCGCAGTGTTCGTGGACGACCGCTTCAAGCCGGAACCAGAGTTCCTGCAGACCTTGAAGCAGTGGTACTTCGCAGATGGGTTCAATGTGGACTTCAACAAAACCACAGAAAGTGCTGATACCATCAATAAGTACATGGAGGAGAAGACCAACGGGAAGATTGACAAGCTGGAAGAAGTGGATGCAAACACAGTCATGTATCTCATCAGCTACATCTACTACAAAGGTAAGAAGGTCCTGTGGTATGAGATCCAGTCAGCCTGTAATTTAATGTAAGATCTGTTTACATATGTTGAGTTAAATTGAACTCATCAAACTCACGTTGTGTATTAATTCTGCTCAATGTCTAACAGGAAAGTGGGCGACTCCGTTTGACCCTGAGCTCACCACGGAAGAAGACTTCAATGTGGCCTTTAAGACCACGGTTAAGATTTTCTCTCTTAATTCAGAAAATTAGAGTCCCAGTCCAATGAAGCATCCTTTCATTCGCTGCCACGTCCGAGCGACTTGGCTGTAGATGTAGCCTCTAACTGTCTGCATGCACTCGGTGTGTCTTGTTTAAATTATCATCGTCCAGGTTCCAGCCGTCATGATGAATCTGGAGGATAATTTCCACACCTATCAAGACCACGAGCTGAACACGACAGTCCTTCAGCTCCCCTTCAACAGCTCCTACTCCATGCTGCTGATGTTGCCTGACGTCATGGAAACACTGGAGAACGCCATCTGCCCGGACCACGTCACCAAATGGTTGAAGGCTATGAGCCCCAGGTTGGGAGACTGTTAATTTATGCTTCTAATATGTGGAAGGTTTGACACTGAATAAGGTACCCAGCGTTGTCCCGTCTGAGAGACTGCCGTTCCCCCCCCCCCCCCCCCCACCCATTAAATGGAAATATGCTGGCTCTATATACACCCTAAAGTCATGATTATTTACATGGAGTCTGGTGGGTTTGGCGATCAATTTGGGTGCCGTTTCATGTTAAACTAAAATGATCTTACTCTTTAACTAAAAGGTCTATCTCTGTAGGGATCCTTTTCATAATGTTGTCAGACACTTAGAATAATCTGAGCCTCAGTGATAAACCAACAGCATATCATTGTATAAGGCCCTCATAGCCAAATGAAGCTCCTGCCCTAATCTGATTCACTGAATGTTTGTTTTCTCTCCTCCCCCCCCCCCCCCCCCCCCCCCCCCCACATGTTTTAGGAGATATAATGCATGTATTCCAAAGTTCTCCATCAAGACTTCCTACAAACTGAGCCATGTGCTGTCAGAAATGGGAATGACAGACATGTTTGGTTGTCGTGCAAATTTTACTGGGATTTCAGAGGAGGAAGGACTGTTTGTCTCAGATGTAAGTAAACGGAGCATATGTTATTTCGGACATATTCCGTTTGTCTGTCGTCTCACTTACTTTGTGTTCCACCGCAGCTTGTGCACAAAGCTACGCTGGACGTGGACGAGGCTGGAGCCGAAGCTTCGGCTGCCACAGGCATCATAGAGTCTGCCGTCCTGAACCTTGAGCCTGTCCCTGTGTTGAAGTTCAATCGTCCATTCATGGTCATCATCACTGAACGCAACACGGAGGAAATCCTCTTCTTGGGCAAGATTATCAACCCAACCAGCTGATGGATCATCACTGTTTGCTTGAGCACAGCTGTTGCAGCTCATATAAAGGAGTCAGTAAAACTTGTTTTGTTGTCTCTTTCTTTCAGTGTAAAGTTTATATAATCTTTTTTTGAAGGTAAAATAATGTAGGGATAAAATATCAACTTGAATAAACATTTGGTATTAATAACTGATCAGCGTTTTAAAAATGCAATGGAGCTCAGCAGTGACCACCCACTTTTTGAACCGCAGAAGTATTAAAATCTTAAGTAAACTTCCACACTGTAAAAGTCCTGCATTGAAAATGTTACTGCAGTAAATGTACTGAAGGGTAAAAGTACTTGATGCAGAAAAATCCGATTTCAGAAACTGGAAACGGTTGCTATTATACGGACTTGTGTCTTCTACAGGAGCAGAAACTAGAGTAAAGAGAGGGATTTTTAGATAAGGACTTGGCGGAATTGTTCAATGAGATTCGCACATTTTTCTTTTGTTTACAGTAAATAATTACAAATCTTAAAATCAAGTTCATAAAGTAACTTTCTTTGTATTCACTTGATTCCAATCAAGATACACTGGTAAGAATGGCTTTCCATTGTTAATATAGACTTAAACTGTTCTGAAATGCAAAATAATAGAATTTTAATCGTGATAAAATAGACAACCCAGTTGTGTTAAATAATAGCAGTCCAACATCACTAACCTCATAAATAAATTTTTAGGTAGAAGTGATATTTCTACATGGCAAATCATTTACTAGTAAGTGTCATGACATGCATGCTGCTCATTCTGTGTAATTGAAAGGGTATGTTTAAAATAATTGTTCAATTAGTGAGGTGATTGATTCTGTGAAGAAACAGGTGTCAGTTATGGCCCATATTTAAGGAAAGAAGGAAGCAAATGTTGTACATGCTGGTTATAGTGCATTTCACACTGAAATACTCAGCAAAATGGGTCGTTCCAGACGTTGCTCTGAGGAACAGCGGACTTTGATTAAAAAGTTGATTGGAGAGGGGAAAACAGAAGTGCAGAGAATGATAGGCTGCTCAGCCGAAATGATTTCAAATGCCTTGAAATGGCATCCAAAGCCTGAAAGACGTGGGAAAAAACGGTCAACTACCATTCGAATGGATCGAAGAATAGCCAAAATGGCAAAGGCTCAACCAATGATCAGCTCCAGGAAAATCAAAGAAGACTTAAATCAAAGAAGACTTAAAGTTACCTGTGAGTACTGTTAGGATCAGAAGAAGGCTATGTGAAGCTAAGCTATCAGCTAGAAGCCCCCGCAAAGTCCCATTGCTGAAGAAAAGACATGTACTGAATAGGTTGACATTTGCCAAAGGACACATTGACTGGCCAAATGACAAATGGACTGGCCAAAGGAGAAATGGGGCAACATTCTGTGGACTGATGAGAGCAAAATTGTTCTTTTTGGGTCTAGTGGCCGCAGACAGTTTGTCTGACGACCCCCATGCACTGAATTCAAGCCCCAGTACACTGAAGACAGGAAAGCATGGTGGTGCAAACATGTTATGGGATGTTTCTCATACTGTGGTGTTGGGCCTATTTATCGCATACCAGGGATCATGGATCAGTTTCAATACATCAAAATACTTGAAGAGGTCGTGTTGCCTTATGCTGAAGAGGAAATGCCTTTGAAATGGGTCTTTCAACAAGACAGTGACCCAGAACACACCAGTAAGCGAGCAAAGTCCTGGTTCCAGATGAACAAAATTGATGTTATGGAGTGGCCAGCCCAATCCCCACACCTCCATCCCATAGACAACTTGTGGGGTGACATCAACATGCTGTTTGGGGCCAAACCCAGTAATGCAGAGGAAGTGTGGGATGTAGTCCAATGGTCCTGGGCTGGAATACCTGTTCACAGGTGCCAGAAGTTGGTCGGCTCCATGCAACACAGATTGAAACAGTTCTCAGAAATAATGGTTATGCAACTAAATATTAGTGCAGTGATTCAAAGTAAAGCTAACCCTTCAGACATTTTTCAGTTCATACAGTAAATATTTGAGTTTGTAAAGAAAAATGCAAATACTGCTATTTTTTTAACAGCCTATTATTCATTTTTCTTCACTTTCTGTAAAGCTATAACACAAACTTGATCAATGTTGGTCATGTTTTGATTTGGAATTGAATGTGCAGTGTTCCCAATGCAATGATATTATGGAATTAAAAGCTAATCTAAGGATTTTGAGCATTATTAACTTTTTAAAATCACACTGCTATTATTTTGAACACAACTGTGTATATATATATATATATATATATGTATATATATATATATATATATATATCCCATATAAATTGCCGTACAATAGCATAATATGTAATGTCACTTATATGCATTGGCTATGTCCATGTACTGTAAAATTGCATTAGATAATTATATTTGCCACTCTCCTCTTTCTTTTTTGCGATATATCAAAATGCAAAGGTGATGCAGCAGTGCAGCCAGATTTAAAGACATTCCCAAAGACACAACATGGAGCAGCAAAAGGTCTCTTGTATCCTACCTGTTCTCCACCTGCTGTTGTTTCTGCCCATCGCACAATGGTTGTTTGGTGTTTAATGGTGTGTAGTATTAGTGTGCTGTACGTTTATGTTGATAACATCCAATGTCATGGTTGTGTTTTAATGTTTTGGAGAAGCCAAAGACAAATTTCCACCAAGGTGGACAATAAAGTCTAATCTTACTCTTTATTTTTCATGACTTTTTTGCGCCAAGCGTTTGTGTGTGCGTGTGTGTCAGAGATGTTCACAAGTCATTTTTTGGAAGTCCAAGTCAAGTCTCAAGTCTTTGAGCTTGAGTCCAAGTCAAGTCTCAAGTCTTTGAGGGGAAGTTCAAGTCAAGTCTCAAGTCTTTGAGGGGAAGTTCAAGTCAAGTCTCAAGTCTTTTGCCATGAGTCCAAGTCAAGTCCAAGTCTGATCTGTCCCTAACACTGTATTGTTAAATCTTATGAATTCAAAGCATGTCCTGTAGCTACCATCCATACAGTACAGTATCAAAATCAGTTGTGGGATAACTTTATGGGGTCTACTGCAATGCAATCTGAAGCTTAATTCTGTTACATCCAGAACTTACATTGAGTCTCCAACTTAGGACATCGTATAGTCTAATCTTCTGCTACTGGTGAAATATTAACCTAAGTCTGTCACATCATATGGATACAACTATAATAATACAATTTGCCTGTCCCCAGCATTAGCACAACACTTCGCGATGGTTAGCTTGTTACCTGTGGCGATATCTGCTAAATGTAACGTCTCTTTCACATTAGCGTGAGTGACTGACCTATCTGGGTGCTTTTTGAGATGTCTGATGAAGTTCGATGTTGTTGATCCAGCGTCATGTATCTTGGTGCCACACTCCTTGTATGTAGCTGTTCGCTTACTGCCACTGTTTATGAAGTTATTGTAAGCAAAACTAATGACAAAAGGCACAACTGCAGGAGGACTTGGTGTCGCCATCGTCGCTGCATTTTTTTATGTGTGCACGCGCCGCATAACGCACGCGTACATTGCACATTACGGCAAACGCCAAGGGACACGCAGCTCGTCATGCGTTTCCCCAACGTATATGCACCAATACAAGGAAATAGAAATACATAAATCAATTTAGATTTAAATGAAAATCGGTTGTTGACGAGTCTCGAATCTCGAGTCCAAGTCAAGTCTGAAGTCTTTTGGGTCGAGTCCGAGTCAAGTCTGAAGTCTTTTGGGTCGAGTCCGAGTCAAGTCTGAAGTCTTTTGGGTCGAGTCCGAGTCAAGTCTGAAGTCAGTAGAGAGGGAGGGAGGGGAGGGGTTAGAGCAGGACGGGTTAGAGAGGGAGGGGAGGGGTTAGAGAGGGAGGGGTTAGAGAGGGAGGGGTTAGAGAGGGAGGGAGGGGAGGGGTTAGAGAGGGAGGGGATAGAGAGGGAGGGAGGGGAGGGGTTAGAGAGGGAGGGAGGGGAAGAGTTAGAGAGGGAGGGGTTAGAGAGGGAGGGAGGAGAGGGGTTAGAGAGGGAGGGGTTAGAGAGGGAGGGAGGGGAGGGGTTAGAGAGGGAGGGAGGGGAGGGTTTAGAGAGGGAGGGGTTAGAGAGGGAGGGGTTAGAGAGGGAGGGAGGGGAGGGGTTAGAGCAGGACGGGTTAGAGAGGGAGGGAGGGGAGGGGTTAGAGCAGGAGTGGTTAGAAAGGGAGGGAGGGGAGGGGTTAGAGCAGGAGGGGTTAGAGAGGGAGGGAGGGGTTAGAGAGGAAAGGAGGGGAGGGGTTAGAGAGGGAGGGTGGGAGGGAGGGGTTAGAGAGGGAGGGGAGGGGTTAGAGAGGGAGGCAGGGGAGGGGTTAGAGAGGGAGGGGTTAGAGAGGGAGGGAGGGGAGGGGTTAGAGCGGGACGGGTTAGAGAGGGAGGGAGGGGAGGGGTTAGAGAGGGAGGGGTTAGAGAGGGGTTAGAGAGGGAGGGAGGGGTTAGGAAGGGAGGACTGACTGTATGTCTGTCTGCCTGTCTGTTTCTCTCTCTCTGTCTGTGTGTGTGTGTCTGTCTGTCTGTGTCTGTCTCTCTCCCTGTCTGTCTGTCTGTCTCTGTGCCTGTCTGTCTGCCTGTCTCTCTCTCTGTCTGTCTGTCTCCGTCTCATATTTAAGGGTGTAACTCTGGTTTCCACATTGACGTCAGCGACCTTCTAATTAACGTTACCTAGCAATGCTCCGTTAGCAACGTTAGCACCACATTACAAACAACTGACTCGTGACTGATTGGCACAAACAGCTCCTGGCCAATCAGCTGCGCCATGCTGAAGGAAATTGAGACGCTTTTTTCGGTTGCCTTTTCAACATTTCTGCCCCCCCTCACCTGGTGCTCGTGCCGGGCCGCCTCCATCTCGGCCTCCAGCTTCTCCTGCGCCTCCTTCATGTTGTGGTCGACCATCTCGTACTGCTGCTTCTCCATCTCCATCAGAGCCTTCCAGCGTATCGCGCACTCGTACTCAAAGGAGCCCGGCTGGGCAAACCGGGGGGCCTGCTCACGCTCTGAGAGACAGACAGGCAGAGGGAGAGACAGACAGACAGAGAGAGAGAGAGAGAGAGAGAGAGAGAGAGAGAGAGAGAGACAGATAGACAGATCGTTATTGTCATTGGATGCAGTACAACGGAATTCTGTTGGAGACATCCTCTCCAAATAGCAGCATAGAGTGCTATATATGCTATATATACACTATAGATGCTATATATGCTATATATACTATATATACACTATATATGCTATATATATATATATATATATATATATATATATATATATATATATATATATATATATATACACTTTATATGTTATATATGCTATATATACTATATATTAACTTTTTTACTAGATAAAACACAAGTATATGAACTTGAAATAACAGTATACTGGTACAAAATGAATGCCCAGCTATTCCAAATCTCAACAACAAAGACACTATAGCTTACACATGTCAAACTCAAAGCCTATGGCCAAATCCTGCCCCATGCCAATTTCGCTCCGGCCCTGCATATCGATTCAGGTTTACAATCAATTTTGGCCCGCCTAGATGTGCACCAAACCAAAAAGACAGAACTGTTTTCAAACTAATTATGGGACACTCAAAGCAGAATTTGACAGATTTGCCGAATTTGACACACTCAGAAATTCCCACAGAAGCAGAGTTTTCATACTCTCGGTGTGAAACAGGTTGCTGTAAAAAATGTAATCATTATTTTGCTGAATTTGCTGAACTCTATGATGGCTAAGGAACTTTTTGCTGACTTTTTAGGGCTTAATGTCGACCAAACTGTAATTAAAATATTTGACTTTCGATTAAATAAAAGCATGTCAATAACTATACATGTTGGCCCTTAATGCAATTCTCATTTTCCAGTGTTGCCCTTAGTGAAGTTGTGTTTGACACTCCTGCTACAGCTGGATAGATTGCACTGCAAAAACTCTGTATTGGATAAGTATATTGTAGTTGCTTGCCTTGTACTACCATTACATAAAAAGGGAAAGAAAAAAAATCTGCAATTAGAATCTACAACCAATAGGGTATGGCAAATACAAAATTCCCCACTACCGTTCATTTAAATTGAAGAGCCTTGGTGGTTGGTGTGTTATCATAGCTGGTAACAGAAACAAGTATTGTGGACCTGAATACTTGCACATGTGCAAAGGGCGGTCCCGTATGACACTTTTTTTTGGCGATCTAACGTAAATCAATCTCTTAGGTGGAGCTATTAATACATTTTTAGTTAAACCACTCAAATGTGTATACATATGATCTTAAATAGATATATTTAAATAAAGCAAATTATATTTAAATGTGTCACCTCTAAGAAGGACTTGAATCATTTTTTTGAGTGTACTAATAAATACTTTGAAAATACTTTGAAATATCTTCATTGAGTCTAGACAGGACATAGTGTATGAAATAATGCAACTAGCTAACAATCTGCTTAAGTCTGGTATTAGTACTACATTTATATGGGTACCAGCTCATATAGGTGTAGGAGGTAAATGAATGGCAGATGAATATGCGAAGAAAGCAGCAGAGAAGCCTGATATAGACGTGGATATTAAATACAGTAAAACTGAAGTCAAAAGTATAATTAAAGCTAAAATAAATGTAAAATTGCAGTTTTTTTTGGGATACAGAACAATCTGGGAGACACCTGTATAGTATTCAAGGAAAAGTGGGGAAGAACAGGAATACACACAGTAGTGAACAAGAAGAAGATGTGGTGTCCACAATGAGACTAGGACATACAGGATTAAATGAAATATTATGTATAATGAAAAAGCATGTTGATGGATTTTGTGAATATTGCAATAGTCAAGGGTGGTGATGGCGCAGTAGATATGATGCATGCCTTTGGTGTGGGAGACCCGGGGATTTGGATGAAAGCATCCAGAGACCATAGAATAGGTAATTATGTATTGTCCTAAAAACCATCAAGCCAGACAAAGATTGATTTCACAACTTGGTAAAAACCAGATGACATTACATTTATAGGATATACTGCAAAGAGGATCTGGTGAAATTTGTTTTCATTTTTGAAGATAACTGGGTTAGTAAAAAGAATTTAAGAAAGTGTAGGTTGGCCTCATGATCCACAATCCAGTCCAGATGGTGGCGGTAATGCTCCAAAAAGCTGGTTCCCAACCGCCATACAAAAAAGAAGAAGAAGATGAAGAAGAAGAAGAAGAAGAAGAAGGAGGCAGGCAGAGGCGTGGTAGTCCACACCTGGTTCACATTAGCTTGATTGACTCTTTGTCCTTTAAAGAGGGCTGGAGACTCAATTCTGGTGATCTCTCTCGCAATCCTTACATCCAGAAAAGGTTTGTTTTTGAGTTTTGGTTACTTTATTATTCACGTACACTCATGCACTCCCTACACCACTGATGATGCTAATTGGTATCGCACCAGTTTGGTTTTTCTGATTTGCATTGAGTTGTTTCTCTGGTCGGAGAGGTAAGAAGCCTGAATTGTGACTAGTGTAATTGTTTGGGAGCTACACAACTCAGTACTTTTAGCATGTATAGAGCTAGTGTATCTTCACATGTGAATTAAGGGTTCATTTCAACCAAACAAGAGTGGTAATTGTGGGAACAGTAGAAAGGACAACCAAGATGGCTTTTGATAATTTTGTTTTGTTTCTGTCCACTTTGACTGAAGTGTGTTTTTAAGATGATAAAAGTACTGATTAGTTACTTGGAGTCTGGAGTTAAATGACGGTGATTTCCGAGCTGTTTCATGTTAAATAAAGTGTCTTACTCTTTAACTAAAAGCTCTATCTCTGTAGGGATCCTTTCCATAATGTTCTGACACTTATAATAATAATAATCTGAGTGTCAGAGGCAAAAACAGAACTTTTAGTGGATGCTAACTGAACATTTGTCCTGTACGGTTACATTACAGCCTGGTTTGCCGCTGCTGGTTACAGCGTTGTTCCTCAATACTGGACCAGTTTCAAAGATTGTTGTTCACATCTGTCACTTAGATACAAATGAATAGGGAAACCTAGGGCCAGCTTGAGAAAAATGGCACCCTTTTAGTCATATTTCTTTGAGAGTAACTAAATATCCCACATACTCATCAGATTCACATTATATTAAACTTTCAGAAAGCACCTCCATTACAATCAGTTTCCTCACTAAAACAAACCTCGAAGCTGAACTCTTGAACTTTTGTCTTAGGTGACAATGATGACGATGCCTACAGCCGTGGGTCTCTGGGTCCTATCGGCGGTGATCTGCGTCGGCAGCACCAACAGCGTCTCCCTGGTGAACGAAGCAAACAAAGAGTTTTCCTTCCGACTCTACAGGAAGTTAGCAGCTCATGCTGACTCTCAGGGAGAGAATATCTTCTTCTCCCCGTTTTGTGTGTCGGTCGCCTTGGCTGCGTTGTCCGTGGGAGCACAGGGGGAGACTCACCGTCAGCTTTTCAGTGGTCTGGGTTTCAACAGCTACCGCCTGACGCAGACCGATGTGGACCAGGCCTTCCAGGCATTGCTCCAGCGGGTCAAAACATCTTGGGATGCCAGCGGAGGGACCGCCGTGTTCGTGGACGACGGCTTCAAGCTGAAGCCGGAGTTCCTGCAGACCCTGAAGCAGTCGTACTTCTCGGATGGGTTCAATGTGGACTTCAGCCAAACCGCACAAAGTGCTGATACCATCAATAAGTATGTGGAGGAGAAGACGAAAGGGAAGATTGACGAGCTGGTGGAAAGCCTCGATCCAAACACAGTCGTGTATCTCGTCAGCTACGTCTACTACCAAGGTAAGAAGGTCCTGTGGGATGAGCTGTATTCAGCCTGTAATAATTTAAGATCTGTTCATGCATTTTGAGGTTAACTTGAACGAATCAAACCACAAGTTTTTGTGTATAATTTCTGCTCACTGTCTAACAGGAAAGTGGTCGACTTCGTTTGACCCTAAGCTCACCAAGCAAGATGACTTCAACGTGGATGAGAACACCAAGGTTCAGTTTCTCAATTTTGAAATTTATTTTGGTCCCAATAGTTAACAGGATCAGCCAGACATCTTAAACATTCGGTGTTCAGCCGAAACCTAGAGGGTGGGGGTCCGTTGGAATTCTTCATTTACGGAATCTGTATAAAGATCTTTCATGACATTAACACAAGTTTGGAAAACCTGCTAGTTGTAACACCCTAATTTGTTTTTGACATCTGCCTTTTTTTTTTTTTAACACTTTTGCCTCATACTACACACGCTTTTTACTAAGCATCATCGTTCATTCTGTCATGTTTAAATTGTCGTCATCCAGGTTTCAGTCGACATGATGAATATGGAGGGTAGTTTCAACACCTATGAAGACCAGGAGCTGAACACTGCGGTCCTTCAGCTCCCCTTCAACAGCTCCTACTCCATGCTGCTGATGTTGCCTGATGTCATGGCAACACTGGAGAACGCAATCTCCCCAAACCACATCACCAAATGGTTGAAGGCTGTGAGCCCCAGGTTGGGAGAATCTTAATTTATGCTTCTAATATGTGGAAGGTTTAAAGCTGAATAAGGTACCAGATTGTCCTCTCCCCAAATATTGAAATATACTGGCTCTATACACACACCCTACAGTCCTGATTATTTACGTGGACTCTGGGTTTAGTGATGGTGATTTCAGGGCTGTTTCATGTTAAACAAAGGTTTTTAATCTTAACAAACAAAACTCTGTAGGGATCCTTTCCATAATGTTGTCAGACACTTATAATAAAAATCTGAGCCTGTCATTTTTTCTTTCATAATAAACTGCATATCATTGTTTAAGGCATTCATAGCTAAATGAAACTCCTGCCCTAGTCAGAGCCACTGAATGTTTGTCCCCCCCTACTTTTTTAGGAGATATGATTTATATATCCCGAAGTTCTCCATCAAGACTTCCTTTAACCTCAACGATGTGCTGTCAGAAATGGGAATTACAGACGTGTTTGGTGATTATGCAAATTTGAGAGGCATTTCTGAGGAGCAAGGACTGGCAGTCTCAGAAGTAAGTAAACGGAGCATATGTTATTTCACACATTCCATTAGTCTGTCTCACTTTCTCTGCGTTTAACCGCAGGTTGTGCACAAAGCTACGCTGGATGTGGACGAGGCCGGAGCCACCGCTGCAGCAGCCACAGGCATCAGCATCGGACTGACTGCCCTCCTGCCCCTTGTCCCTGTGTTGAAGTTCAATCGTCCATTCATGGTCATCATCACTGAACGCGACACGGAGGAAATCCTCTTCTTGGGCAAGATCACTAACCCAACCAGTTGATGGATCATCACTTTGTTTGCTTGAGCACAGCTGTTGCATCTCATATAAAGGAGTCAGAAAAACTTGTTTTGTTGTCTCTTGCTTGGAGTGTCAAGTTTATATAATCTTTTTTTTTTGAAGGTAAAATATCAACTTGAATAAGCATTTGGTATTAATAACTTCTCGGATTATTAAATATGCCCTAGAGCTTAGTGACCGCCCACTTTTTTGAACTGCTCAGCGGTGGTAGAAGTATTAAAATCCTTTACTTTAATAAAAGTATAAGTCCTGCATTGAAAATGTTACTTCATTAAATGTACTGAAGGGTAAAATACTTGATGCAGAAAAATCCCATTTCAGAAACTGGAAACGGTTGCTATTATACGGTCTTGTGTCTTCTACAGGAGGAGACCCTTTGTTTCAGAGGTCAGGCTACCTTGGATGGTTTAGGCATTGTGGTTAATAATCAAAATCCATATAGAGAAAATGAATTGGATTTTTACTTTTGACCTGAAACAAAAGTGAGTGTGAATGCTGTGTTCAAAGGCTGATGCTACACTGGATTGCTGGCTTGAATGTGTAAGAAGTAGTAGGAATGGTTTTAAAATGTGAGAATGGGTTAGTTTGGTATGAATGTTAATGAGAAGTTAAATACAGTCAGTCGGCCGTTTCCTCTTTCTCTGTTCCGACAATGCTTTCCTAGCTTTCTGCTTATTTTTTGCCGGCTCAGCCATGACGTTAGTGTGAAAAACTCCATTGCTACCTTGTTCTTATAGCTAGCCCGTTCCTGGATGGGTGTGTATGTCAGTGCCGTGAAGCAATTCGACATCGCGAGACCTGATATCATGCGATACTTTCTGACGCTGGCCCAAAGTTGCAAGGGTGGTTTTTCCACTCACAGGCGCTAGGGGGACGCAAGACAACCACCATTCAATACGAAAAGTCATATAACCCTTCCAATGACTCCGAGGTTGTTCAGTTATGGTAACTTAGGCTAAAACTGCATAGTTCCCCTTTAAATTTGTGTAAAGTAGTAAAAGTTATTAGCTCTGTGTTACCAACTTTAGTTAAAGGTTGCCCTGACTTCTCCCGTCTTATTTTTTACAGAGAAGAGGCTCTGGAGCGCCTTTAAAACTCCTGCTTCTAGCTCAAAAACCATTACTCCTATCGCTTAATGTTTAATACCGTGAGAGATCAAATTTTTTGGTAGTAATGATATTTCTACATGGCAAATTATTTACTAATAAGTGTCATGACATGCATGCTGCTCATTCTGTGTAATTGAATCTGTAATCTAAAGGGTATGTTCAAAATAATAGCAGTGTTGTGTTCAATTAGTGAGGTGATTGATTCTGTGAAGAAACAGGTTTCAGTTACGGCCCATATTTAAGGAAAGAAGGAAGCAAATGTTGTGCATGCTGGTTATAGTGCATTTCACACTGAAATACTCAGAAAATGGGTCGTTCCAGACATTGCTCTGAGGAACAGCGGACTTTGATTAAAAAGTTTATTGGAGAGGGGAAAACATAAAGAAGTGCAGAGAATGATAGGCTCCTCAGCCAAAATGATTTCAAATGCCTTGAAATGGCATCCAAAGCCTGAACGACGTGGGAAAAAACGGTCAACTACCGATCGAAGAATCGCCAAAATGGCAAAGGCTCAACCAATGATCAGCTCCAGGAAAATCAAAGAAGACTTAAAGTTACCTGTGAGTACTGTTAGGATCGGAAGAAGGCTATGTGAAGCTAAGCTATCAGCTAGAAGCCCCCGCAAAGTCCCATTGCTGAAGAAAAGACATGTACTGAATAGGTTGACATTTGCCAAAGGACACACTGACTGGCCAAAGGACACATGGACTGGCCAAAGGAGAAATGGGGCAACATTCAGTGGACTGATGAGAGCAAAATTGTTCTTTTATGGTGTAGGGGCCGCTGAGAGTTTGTCTGATGACCCCCGTGCACTGAATTCAAGCCCCAGTACACTGAAGACAGGAAAGCATGGTGGTGCAAACATCATGTTATGGGATGTTTCTCATACTGTGGTGTTGGGCCTATTTATCACATAACAGGGATCATGGATCAGTTTCAATACATCAAAATACTTGAAGAGGTCGTGTTGCCTCATGCTGAAGAGGAAATGCCTTTGAAATGGGTCTTTCAACAAGACAGTGACCCAGAACACACCAGTAAGCGAGCAAGTCCTGGTTCCAGATGAACAAGATTGATGTTATGGAGTGGCCAGCCCAATCCCCAGACCTCAGTCCCATAGAAAACTTGTGGGGTTACATCACAAATGCTGTTTCTGAGGCCAAACCCAGTAATGCAGAGGAATTGTAGAATGTAGCTCAATGGTCCTGGGCTGGAATACCTGTTCACAGGTGCCAGAAGTTGGTCGGCTCCATGCAACACAGATTGAAGCAGTTCTCAGAAATAATGGTTATGCAACTAAATATTATTGCAGTGATTCAAAGTAAAGCTAACCCTTCAGACATTTTTCAGTTTATACAGTAAATATTTTAGTTTGTAAAGAAAAATGCAAATACTGCTATTTTTTTTTAACAGCCTAATATTCATTTTTCTTCACTTTCTGTAAAGCTATAACACAAACTTGATCAATGTTGGTCATGTTTTGATTTGGAATTGAATGTGCAGTGTTCCCAATGCAATGATATTATGGAATTAAAAGCTAATCTAAGGATTTTGAGCATTATTAACTTTTTAAAATCACACTGCTATTATTTTGAACACAACTGTATAAATTCCCATATAAATTGCCGTACAATAGCATAATATGTAATGTCACTTATATGTCATATAACCCTTTCAATGACTCAGAGGTTGTTCAGTTATGGGAAATTAGGCTAAAACTGCATAGTTTAAAAGCTAATCTAAGGATTTTGAGCATTAACTTTTTAAAATCACACTGCTCTAATTTTGAACACAACTGTATATATATATATATATATATATATATATATATATATATATATATATATATATATATATATATATATATATAAATTGCCGTACAGTAGGATAATATCTAGTCACTTATATGCATTGGCTATGTCCATGTACTGTAAAATTGCATTAGATAATTATATTTGCCACTCTCCTCTTTCTTTTTTGCGATATATCAAAATGCAAAGGTGATGCAGCAGTGCAGCCAGATTTAAAGACATTCCCAAAGACACAACATGGAGCAGCAAAAGGTCTCTTGTATCCTACCTGTTCTCCACCTGCTGTTGTTTCTGCCCATCGCACAATGGTTGTTTGGTGTTTAATGGTGTGTAGTATTAGTGTGCTGTACGTTTATGTTGATAACATCCAATGTCATGGTTGTGTTTTAATGTTTTGGAGAAGCCAAAGACAAATTTCCACCAAGGTGGACAATAAAGTCTAATCTTACTCTTTATTTTTCATGACTTTTTTTGCGCCAAGCGTTTGTGTGTGCGTGTGTCAGAGATGTTCACAAGTCATTTTTTGAAAGTCCAAGTCAAGTCTCAAGTCTTTGAGCTTGAGTCCAAGTCAAGTCTCAAGTCTTTGAGGGGAAGTTCAAGTCAAGTCTCAAGTCTTTGAGGGGAAGTTCAAGTCAAGTCTCAAGTCTTTTGCCATGAGTCCAAGTCAAGTCCAAGTCTGATCTGTCCCTAACACTGTATTGTTAAATCTTATGAATTCAAAGCATGTCCTGTAGCTACCATCCATACAGTACAGTATCAAAATCAGTTGTAGGATAATTTTATGGGGTCTACTGCAATGCAATCTGAAGCTTAATTCTGTTACATCCAGAACTTACATTGGGTCTCCAACTTAGGACATCGTATAGTCTAATCTTCTGCTACTGGTGAAATATTAACCTAAGTCTGTCACATCATATGGATACAACTATAACAATACAATTTGCCTGTCCCCAGCATTAGCACAACACTTTGCGATGGTTAGCTTGTTACCTGTGGCGATATCTGCTATATGTAACGTCTCTTTCACATTAGCGTGAGTGACTGACCTATCTGGGTGCTTTGTGAGATGTCTGATGAAGTTCGATGTTGTTGATCCAGCGTCATGTATCTTGGTGCCACACTCCTTGTATGTAGCTGTTCGCTTACTGCCACTGTTTATGAAGTTATTGTAAGCAAAACTAATGACAAAAGGCACAACTGCAGGAGGACTTGGTGTCGCCATCGTCGCTGCATTTTTTGATGTGTGCACGCGCCGCATAGCGCATGCGTACATTGCACATTACGGCAAGGGCCACGGGACACGCAGCTCGTCATGCGTTTCCCCAACGTATATGCACCAATAAAAGAAAATAGAAATACATAAATCAATTTAGATTTAAATGAAAATCGGTTGTTGACGAGTCTCGAATCTCGAGTCCAAGTCAAGTCTGAAGTCTTTTGGGTCGAGTCCGAGTCAAGTCTGAAGTCAGCTGTTTGTGTGACTTAAGTGCGACTCGAGTCCGAGTCTCAGACTCGGACTCGAGTCGGCCTGGCCCGCCGCCCAGCGAGTTCCTGTTCATCCCGCCCATGTGCATCCACATCTCCTGCTCCCGCGTCTCGGGGAAGTTCCCCCGGAAGCCGTCCTACGGGCGCCGGCGCAGGCGTTCCTCCTCCTGCCGCAGCTCCGCCTGCTTCTTCTTCTGGACCTCCTGGTGGTGGAGCTCCAGCAGTTCCTGATGCATCAGCATCACCTGGGGAGGGAGGGGAGGGGTTAGAGAGGGAGGGGTTAGAGAGGGAGGGAGGGAGGGAAGGGGTTAGAGAGGGAGGGCTTAAAGAGGGAGGGAGGGGAGGGGTTAGAGAGGGAGGGGTTAGAGAGGGAGGGAGGGGAGGGGTTAGAGAGGGAGGGAGGGGAGGAGTTAGAGCAGGAGGGGTTAGAGAGGGAGGGAGGGGAGGGGTTAGAGAGAGAAGGAGGGGAGGAGTTAGAGAGGGAGGGGTTAGAGAGGGAGGGAGGAGAGGGGTTAGAGAGGGAGGGGTTAGAGAGGGAGGGAGGGGAGGGGTTAGAGAGGGAGGGGTTAGAGAGGGAGGGTTGGGGAGGAGTTAGAGAGGGAGGGGTTAGAGAGGGAGGGAGGAGAGGGGTTAGAGAGGGAGGGGTTAGAGAGGGAGGGAGGGTAGGGGTTAGACAGGAAGGGGTTAGAGAGGGAGGGAGGGGTTAGAATGGGAGGGGTTAGAGAGGGAGGGAGGGGAGGGGTTAGAGCAGGACGGGTTAGAGAGGGAGGGAGGGGAGGGGTTAGAGAGGGAGGGGTTAGAGAGGGAGGGAGGGAAGGGGTTAGAGCAGGAGGGGTTAGAGAGGGAGGGAGGGGAGGGGTTAGAGAGGGAGGGAGGGGAGGGGTTAGAGCAGGACGGGTTAGAGAGGGAGGTAGGGGAGGGGTTAGAGAGGGAGGGAGGGGAGGGGTTAGAGAGGGAGGGGATAGAGAGGGAGGGAGGGGAGGGGTTAGAGAGGGAGGGAGGGGAGGAGTTAGAGAGGGAGGGGTTAGAGAGGGAGGGAGGAGAGGGGTTAGAGCAGGACGGGTTAGAGAGGGAGGTAGGGGAGGGGTTAGAGCGGGATGGGTTAGAGAGGGAGGGAGGGGAAGAGTTAGAGAGGGAGGGGTTAGAGAGGGAGGGAGGGGTTAGAGAGCTGGAGGGAGGGGAGGGGTTATAGAGGAAGGGGTTAGAGAGGGAGGGAAGGGAGGGGTTAGAGAGGGAGGGGATAGAGAGCTGGAGGGAGGGGAGGGGTTAGAGAGGGAGGGAGGGGAGGAGTTAGAGAGGGAGTGGTTAGAGAGGGAGGGAGGGGAGGGGTTAGAGAGGGAGGGGATAGAGAGGGAGGGAGGGGAGGGGTTAGAGAGGGAGGGAGGGGAGGAGTTAGAGAGGGATGGGGTTAGAGAGGGAGGGAGGAGAGGGGTTAGAGCAGGACGGGTTAGAGAGGGAGGTAGGGGAGGGGTTAGAGCGGGATGGGTTAGAGAGGGAGGGAGGGGAGGGGTTAGAGAGGGAGGGAGGGGAGGGGTTATAGAGGGAGGGAGGGGTTAGAGCAGGAGGGGTTAGAGAGGGAGGTAGGGGAGGGGTTAGAGCGGGATGGGTTAGAGAGGGAGGGAGGGGAGGGGTTAGAGAGGGAGGGAGGGGAGGGGTTAGAGCGGGATGGGTTAGAGAGGGAGGGAGGGGAGGGGTTAGAGAGGGAGGGAGGGGAGGGGTTATAGAGGGAGGGAGGGGTTAGAGCAGGAGGGGTTAGAGAGGGAGGTAGGGGAGGGGTTAGAGCGGGATGGGTTAGAGAGGGAGGGAGGGGAGGGGTTAGAGAGGGAGGGAGGGGAGGGGTTATAGAGGGAGGGAGGGGTTAGAGCAGGAGGGGTTAGAGAGGGAGGGAGGGGAGGGGTTAGAGAGGGAGGGGATAGAGAGGGAGGGAGGGGAGGGGTTAGAGAGGGAGGGAGGGGAGGAGTTAGAGAGGGAGGGGTTAGATAGGGAGGGAGGAGAGGGGTTAGAGCAGGACGGGTTAGAGAGGGAGGTAGGGGAGGGGTTAGAGCGGGATGGGTTAGAGATGGAGGGAGGGGAGGAGTTAGAGAGGGAGGGGTTAGAGAGGGAGGGAGGGGTTAGAGAGCTGGAGGGAGGGGAGGGGTTATAGAGGAAGGGGTTAGAGAGGGAGGGAGGGGAGGGGTTAGAGAGGGAGGGAGGGGAGGAGTTAGAGAGGGAGGGGTTAGAGAGGGAGGGAGGGGAGGGGTTAGAGAGGGAGGGAGGGGAGGAGTTAGAGAGGGAGGGGTTAGAGAGGGAGGGAGGGGAGGAGTTAGAGAGGGAGGGGTTAGAGAGGGAGGGAGGAGAGGGGTTAGAGCAGGACGGGTTAGAGAGGGAGGTAGGCTAGGGGTTAGAGCGGGATGGGTTAGAGAGGGAGGGAGGGGAGGGGTTAGAGAGGGAGGGAGGGGAGGGGTTAGAGCAGGAGGGGTTAGAGAGGGAGGGAGGGGAGGGGTTAGAGAGGGAGGGGAGGAGTTAGAGAGGGAGGGAGGTGAGGGGTTAGAGAGGGAGGGAGGGTACGAGTTAGAGAGGGAGGGGTTAGAGAGGGAGGGAGGAGAGGGGTTAGAGAGGGAGGGGTTAGAGAGGGAGGGAGGGGAGGGGTTAGACAGGAAGGGGTTAGAGAGGGAGGGAGGGGAGGGGTTAGAGAGGGAGGGAGGGGAAGAGTTAGAGAGGGAGGGGTTAGAGAGGGAGGGAGGGGAGGGGTTAGAGCGGGATGGGTTAGAGAGGGAGGGAGGGGAGGGGTTAGAGAGGGAGGGAGGGGAGGAGTTAGAGCAGGAGGGAGGGGTTAGGAAGGGAGGACTGACTGTATGTCTGTCTGCCTGTCTGTTTCTCTCTCTCTGTCTGTGTGTGTGTCTGTCTGTCTGTGTCTGTCTCTCTGCCTGTCTGTCTGTCTGTCTGTCTGTCTGTCTGTCTGTCTGTCTCTGTCTCATATTTAAGGGTGTAACTCTGGTTTCCACATTGACGTCAGCGACCTTCTAATCAATGTTAGCTAGCACTGCTCCATGATTGGCACAAACAGCTCCTGGCCAATCAGCTGCGCCATGCTGAAGGAAATTGAGACGCTTTTTTCAGTTGCCTTTTCAACATTTCTGCCCCCCCTCACCTGGTGCTCGTGCCGGGCCGCCTCCATCTCGGCCTCCAGCTTCTCCTGCGCCTCCTTCATGTTGTGGTCGACCATCTCGTACTGCTGCTTCTCCATCTCCATCAGAGCTTTCCAGCGCATCGCGCACTCGTACTCAAAGGAGCCCGGCTGGGCAAACCGGGGGGCCTGCTCACGCTCTGAGAGACAGACAGGCAGAGGGAGAGACAGACAGACAGAGAGAGAGAGTGAGAGACAGACAGACAGACAGATCGTTATTGTCATTGGATGCAGTACAACGGAATTCTGTTGGAGACATCCTCTCCAAATAGCAGCATAGAGTGCTATATATGCTATATATACAATATATATGCTATATATACTATATATACACTATATATGCTATATATATACACTATATACACTTTATATGCTATATATGCTATATATACTATATATTAACTTTTTTACTAGATAAAACACAAGTATATGAACTTGAAATATCAGTATCCTGGTACAAAATGAATGCCCAGCTATTCCAAATCTCAACAACAAAGACACTATAGCTTACACATGTCAAACTCCAGGCCTATGGGCCAAATCCTGCCCCACGCCAATTTTGGTCCGGCCCTGCATATCGATGCAGGTTTACAATCAATTTTGGCCCGCCTAGATGTGCACCAAACCAAAAAGACAGAACTGTTTTCAAACTAATTATGGGACACTCAAAGCAGAATTTGACAGATTTGCCGAATTTGACACACTCAGAAATTCCCACAGAAGCAGAGTTTTCATACTCAGGGTGTGAAACAGGTTGCTGTAAAAAATGTAATCATTATTTTGCTGAATTTGCTGAACTCTATGATGGCTAAGGAACTTTTTTGCTGACTTTTTAGGGCTTAATGTCGCCCAAACTGTAATTAAAATATTCGACTTTCGATTAAATAAAAGCATGTCAATAAACTATACATGTTGGCCCTTAATGCAATTCTCATTTTCCAGTGTTGCCCTTAGTGAAGTTGTGTTTGACCCTCCTGCTACAGCTGGATAGATTGCACTGCAAAAACTCTGTATTGGATAAGTATATTGTAGTTGCTTGCCTTGTACTACCATTACATAAAAAGGGAAAGAAAAAAAATCTGCAATTAGCATCTACAACCAATAGGGTATGGCAAATACAGAATTCCCCACTACCGTTCATTTAAATTGAAGAGCCTTGGTGGTTGGTGTGTTATCATAGCTGGTAACAGAAACAAGTATTGTGGACCTGAAAGAGCGCGCTGTCTCGCACATGTGCAAAGGGCGGTCCCGTATGACACTTTTTTTTGGCGATCTAACGTAAATCAATCTCTTAGGTGGAGCTATTAATACATTTTTAGTTAAACCACTTAAATGTGTATACATATGATCTTAAATAGATATATTTAAATAAAGCAAATTATATTTAAATGTGTCACCTCTAAGAAGGACTTGAATCATTTTTTTGAGTGTACTAATAAATACTTTGAAAATACTTTGAAATATCTTCATTCTGAGTCTAGACAGGACATAGTGTATGAAATAATGCAACTAGCTAACAATCTGCTTAAGTCTGGTATTAGTACTACATTTATATGGGTACCAGCTCATATAGGTGTAGGAGGTAAATGAATGGCAGATGAATATGCGAAGAAAGCAGCAGAGAAGCCTGATATAGACGTGGATATTAAATACAGTAAAACTGAAGTCAATAGTATAATTAAAGCTAAAATAAATGTAAAATTGCAGTTTTTTTTGGGATACAGAACAATCTGGGAGACACCTGTATAGTATTCAAGGAAAAGTGGGGAAGAACAGGAATACACACAGTAGTGAACAAGAAGAAGATGTGGTGTCCACAATGAGACTAGGACATACAGGATTAAATGAAATACTATGTATAATGAAAAAGCATGTTGATGGAATATTGCAATAGTCAAGGGTGGTGATGGCGCAGTAGATATGATGCATGCCTTTGGTGTGGGAGACCCGGGGATTTGGATGAAAGCATCCAGGGACCATAGAATAGGTAATTATGTATTGTCCTAAAAACCATCAAGCCAGACAAAGATTGATTTCACAACTTGGTAAAAACCAGATGACATTACATTTATAGGATATACTGCAAAGAGGATCTGGTGAAATTTGTTTTCATTTTTGAAGATAACTGGGTTAGTAAAAAGAATTTAAGAAAGTGTAGGTTGGCCTCATGATCCACAATCCAGTCCAGATGGTGGCGGTAATGCTCCAAAAAGCTAGTTCCCAACCGCCATACAAAAAAGAAGAAGAAGATGAAGAAGCAGAAGAAGAAGAAGGAGGCAGGCAGAGGCGTGGTAGTCCACACCTGGTTCACATTAGCTTGATTGACTCTTTGTCCTTTAAAGAGGGCTGGAGACTCAATTCTGGTGATCTCTCTCGCAATCTTTACATCCAGAAAAGGTTTGTTTTTGAGTTTTGGTTACTTTATTATTCACGTACACTCATGCACTCCCTACACCACTGATGATGCTAATTGGTATCGCACCAGTTTGGTTTTTCTGATTTGCATTGAGTTGTTTCTCTGGTCGGAGAGGTAAGAAGCCTGAATTGTGACTAGTGTAATTGTTTGGGAGATACACAACTCAGTACTTTTAGCATGTATAGAGCTAGTGTATCTCCACATGTGAATTAAGGCTTCATTTCAACCAAACAAGAGTGGTAATTGTGGGAAGAGTAGAAAGGACAACCAACATGGCTTTTGATAATTTTGTTTTGTTTCTGTCCACTTTGACTGAAGTGTGTTTTTAAGATGATAAAAGTACTGATTAGTTACTTGGAGTCTGGAGTTAAATGACGGTGATTTCCGAGCTGTTTCATGTTAAATAAAGTGTCTTACTCTTTAACTAAAAGCTCTATCTCTGTAGGGTTCCTTTCCATAATGTTCTGACACTTATAATAATAATAATCTGAGTGTCAGAGGCAAAAACAGAACTTTTTAGTGGATGCTAACTGAACATTTGTCCTGTACGGTTACATTACAGCCTGGTTTGCCGCTGCTGGTTACAGCGTTGTTCCTCAATACTGGATCTGTTTCAAAGATTGTTGTTCACATCCGTCACTTAGACACAAATGAACAGGGAAACATAGGGCCAGCTTGAAAAAATGGCAACCTTTAATCATTTCTTTGAGAGTAACTTAACATCCCACATACTCCTCAGATTCACATTATACTAAACTTTAAGAAAGCACCTCCAGTACAATCAGTTTCCTCACTAAAACAAACCTCGAAGCTGAACTCTTGAACTTTTGTCTTAGGTGACAATGATGACGATGCATACAGCCGTGGGTCTCTGGGTCCTATCAGCGGTGATCTGCGTCGGCAGCACCAACAGCGTCTCCCTGGTTAACGAAGCAAACAAAGAGTTTTCCTTCCGACTCTACAGGAAGTTAGCAGCTCACGCTGACTCACAGGGAGAGAATATCTTCTTCTCCCCGTTTTGTGTGTCGGTCGCCTTGGCTGCGTTGTCCGTGGGAGCGCTGGGGGAGACTCACCGTCAGCTTTTCAGTGGTCTGGGTTTCAACAGCTACCGCCTGACGCAGACCGATGTGGACCAGGCCTTCCAGGCGTTGCTCCAGCGGGCCAAAACATCTTGGGATGCCAGCGGAGGGACCGCCGTGTTCGTGGACGACGGCTTCAAGCTGAAGCCTGAGTTCCTGCAGACCCTAAAGCAGTCGTACTTCTCAGATGGGTTCAATGTGGACTTCAGCCAAACCGCACAAAGTGCTGATACCATCAATAAGTACGTGGAGGAGAAGACCAAAGGGAAGATTGACGAGCTGGTGGAAAGCCTGGATCCAAACACAGTCGTGTATCTCGTCAGCTACGTCTACTACCAAGGTAAGAAGGTCCTGTGGGATGAGCTCTATTCAGCCTGTCTTTAAGATCTGTTCATGTATTTTGAGGGTAACTTGAACGAATCAAACTACATTTTTGTGTATAATTTCTGCTCACTGTAACAGGAAAGTGGTCGACTTCGTTTGACCCTAAGCTCACCAAGCAAGATGACTTCAACGTGGATGAGAACACCAAGGTTCAGAGTTTCTCAATTTTGAAAATTATTTTGGTCCCAATAGTTAACAGGATCAGCCAGACATCTTAAACATTCGGTGTTCAGCCAAAACCTAGAGGGGGGGTCCGTTGGAATTCTTCATTTACGGAAGCTATATAAAGATCTTTCATGACATTAACACAAGTTTGGAAAACCTGCTAGTTGTAACACCCTAATTTGTTTGACATCTGCTTTTTTTTTTTTAACACTTTTGCATCATACTACACACGCTTTGTACTAAGCATCATCGTTCATTCTGTCATGTTTAAATTGTCGTCATCCAGGTTTCAGTCGACATGATGAATATGGAGGGTAGTTTCAACACCTATGAAGACCAGGAGCTGAACACTGCGGTCCTTCGGCTCCCCTTCAACAGCTCCTACTCCATGCTGCTGATGTTGCCTGATGTCATGGCAACACTGGAGAACGCAATCTCCCCAAACCACATCACCAAATGGTTGAAGGCTGTGAGCCCCAGGTTGGGAGAATCTTAATTTATGCTTTCAATATGTGGAAGGTTTAAAGCTGAATAAGGTACCCAACTTTATCCTGTCCCAGATTGTCCTCTCCCCAAATATTGAAATATGCTGGCTCTATATACACCCTAAAGTCCTGATTATTTACATGGAGTCTGGCTTTAGTGTTGGTGATTTCAGGGCTGTTTCATGTTAAACAAAGGTTTTTAATCTTGACAAACAAAACTCTGTAGGGATCCTTTCCATAATGTCAGACATTTATAATAAAAATAATCTGAGCCTGTCAGTGATTTCTTTTTTTTAAATAAAAGAAACTGCATATCATTGTTTAAGGCATTCATAGCAAAATGAAACTCCTGCCCTAGTCAGAGCCACTGAATGTTTGTCCCCCCCCCTACTTTTTTAGGAGATATGATTTATATATCCCAAAGTTCTCCATCAAGACTTCCTACAACCTCAACGATGTGCTGTCAGAAATGGGAATTACAGACGTGTTTGGTGATTATGCAAATTTGAGAGGCATTTCTGAGGAGCAAGGACTGGCAGTCTCAGAAGTAAGTAAACGGAGCATATGTTATTTCACACATTCCATTAGTCTGTCTCACTTTCTCTGCGTTGAACCGCAGGTTGTGCACAAAGCTACGCTGGATGTGGACGAGGCCGGAGCCACCGCTGCAGCAGCCACAGGCGTCGGCATCGGACCGACTGCCCTCCTGCCCCCTGTCCCTGTGTTGAAGTTCAATCGTCCATTCATGGTCATCATCACTGAACGCAACACTGAGGAAATCCTCTTCTTGGGCAAGATCACCAACCCAACCAGCTGATGGATAATCACATTGTGTTTGCTTGAGCACAGCTGTTGCATCTCATATAAAGGAGTCAAAAAATCTTTTGTTTCTTGCTTTGAGTGTAAACAGTCTTTATATAATCTTTTGAAGGTAAAATGTAGGGATAAAATACAACAGACTTCCATAAGCATTTAATATTAGTTTTATAACTGATTGTACATTAAAAATACAATAGAGCATAACAATGACAGCCCACTTTTTTTTAACTGTTCTGGCAGGGGTGGCAGACTTGACATACTTTACTTAAAGATGCAGTAGGTAGGACTTATAAAACTAACTTTTTATCATATTTGCTGAAACTGATGTTATGTTCCCGTGGAACTACAATAAGCAGGTAATTAAAAAAAAAAAAAAAAAAGCCCGGCTCCTCTGGCACCACCTACAGCAGGTCAACAATGTTGAAACTCAGAGACACAGACAATTAGAGAAATGCGATTAACTAACAGAAAACATCCACTTATTGCACATAACAATACCAACTTTACAGCTCGTTATCCTCAATTGACAATGAGGAGATACATTTCAGTGTTACAAGTAAAGAGGGAAATAATTCTCAGAAAAAACAAACTGTCCCCCTTCTCCACTGGCTAAAAACATAAATGCGGCTAAATGGTAACTGAATACAACTCACACTTTTTTTCCTTCTAAAAAAATTAAATAGACTGCTGCATAAATCCTCACATGGACTACTACTGTACTACCTTTTGTCCAGTTTGAACATAAATCAGACACCTTAACAATCAGTCTAGGTCAGTCATATCACAGATATTTAAGATTGCACTCATTTGAGTGACAGGCAACATCAATGTATCTCCACCAACAAAAAGTGCGTAGTGTGGTACAGACTAATTAAAACAATATAACAGTGCATGGCACTTTATCAAGGCAAAACATTTCAAACTGCATTCAACAATAATACCACATCAAGAAAAACATTAAGTGCATACTATGGGGTGAATAACATGTTAATTGCATCACGCTGTTAAAAAAATCAATTCTCATTTCTTGCTTGACTAGTTATGCCTGTTACCTTGCATGTATTTTGCCAGCATTTGCCATCTAATGAGAGAAATGGCATTTTTTTGACTTGGCAAGTGCAGTGAAGTCAGGCGTATATGTTGTCAGGGCAATGCGCAAGCAGTGTCGCAGATGCTGGTCAGTGAGGGATATGCGATTGTGAGTTTTAATGGCATTCATGTGTGAGAATGACGACTCACAAGTGTATGTTGAGCCAAACATTGTCAGAAGAAAAAGTGCAAGACCCCTTGAATGTGGAAATGTCTCTCGGCTGACTTCATGGGTCCAGAATTTTTCAAAACCTGCCTTCTGCAATGACTGTCGCAAGTCCTCTGACAACTGAATGTCAATGAGTTCCAGTTGTAAAGACCCCTCATCCAATGATGATACCAGCTCCTTCCCTTTCAATGCAAAGTCTGCCTCAACATTCACACAGAAAGGGTCCTTCACAAATCTCATCACTTCACTGGAGATGCTGAAATCCTCAAACCTAAGTTGTTTTTCAATGAGTCAATAAACCCTGACATCACTTCGGTAATTTGCAGGCCAGATTTCCTCAATGTGGGGGAAGTGGAGCATCTTGCCAGGACAAAGATCAGCAGAGAAGAGTGAGAGCTTTCTTTGAAAAGCATGAAGTTTCTCCACAAGTTCTGCGACTGTTTTATCTCTGCCCTGCAACTCCATGTTGAGTTGGTTCAAATGATGGAAAACATCACTCAAAAAGCAAACAGCGGCATCAAACTCATCATTTTCCATCAGAGACAGAAACTTGCCAGCTTTTTTCAACTTTGAAGACCGGAGAAACACCAGAATTTCCTCTCTTAGTTCACAAAAACGTTTCAAAGCATTTCCTTTGCTAAGCCATCTAATGTCATTGTGAATGAGCAAATCTTTATATTCAGCAGACATGTCAGTCAACAGCTTGCGGAAAAGGCGGTGCTGTAAACTGGAGGTACAACGGATGAAGTTTATAATTGCCATAACAGAGTCATGGTCTCTTTTAACTCACCACTGAGCTTGGCACACAGGAGGCTTTGGTGGATGAGGCAATGCAGAGATCTCACCTGCGGAGCCGCAGCTGCCATCCTCCTGGCGAGCCCCTGATCCCTGCCCGCCATCGAGGGCGCACCATCCGTCACCAACATGTTGACGCGTGCCAAATCCAAGTTGTTCTCCTCAAAGAATGACGCAATTTTGGTGAAGAGAATCTCACCGGTAGTGTGCCCCTCCATGGCAATTAGTCCAAGCAGATCCTCACAAAAACATTCCCCATCAAAAAATCGCACATAGAGGCACAGCTGTGCAATTTCACTGTTATCAGTCGACTCATCCACGGCCAAAGACATCACCTCGGCCTTCCTCAGCTTGTTCAAAAGCGTCTCGAAAACGTCCGATGCAAGGGACTCGACTCTCCTCATATTTGACGTGTCAGAAATTGGAATTTGCTTGATTGAATCGATAATGTTTTTTTGGGTTTTCTCATCTGTTACCACCTCCTCAATGGATGCCAGCATACACTCCTTGACCGTCTCTGAGACCGTAAACGGCTTTTTCTTTTTGCCCAATATCCATGCCACTCGTAACGATGCCGCAGTTGCTTTCTCTTGGTCTGTACAGGCCCGAAACAAAATGCGACGTCTTTGCTCATAACAAGATGTAAGCCCTGTTATCTTCTGCCTCCGAGCAGCATAGCCCAGTGGGAAAGTAGCATCAAAGTTAGCATGCGTTGTCTTGAAATGCCTTCTCAAATTATACTCTTTGCACACGGCAAGGCACTCGTTGCATATTAAGCACACAGGATTCGCATCAACGGCAATAAATGCGTATTTCTCTGTCCATTCATTGTTGAACTGCCTGTTCTCTGAGTCAACTTTTCTTTTTTTAAGGTAGAGAGAGACATTTTTTCTTGTTAGCCAAACTTCAAGCTTGGCTTGAAAGAAAGTCAGAGCGGTCAGAGCGCAGCACTAGAGCGCAAAAGGGTGACTTTGATTGGTCATGTGTGGTCCGCCAAAATATATGTCCGGCTGAAACAGGTAGATATTCTACCTGTTTTGCCACCATGGCTGAAAGGGGTACATACCGCCTCCTACTGCACGAAACAATGTAAAATTAACCATAGTCATAAACTGTATAAGACTACCATATGTAATAACTAATTCCCTCCAAGGGCCGGTACAAAATCCCTCAGGGGCCGGACCCGGCCAATTGAATAGCCATGACCTACAGCATGTAGTGTGATTTTGCAGAAATCCACCGCTCCCTGTTCAGATGCACCAATCAGGGCCAGAGGTGGGTGTTTAACAGTGTCAATCACTACTCAGGCACATGCATTCATTCTCCCTTGTGGGGGGGGGGGGGGGCTCTGAGAATCCTCCCTACAGCACCTTAATTAAAATGACTACTTCCCCACTGTAAGAATGTGACTTCAGTAAAAGTAAGTGTCATCATCGTCCACTTATCGGGTAGTGGGGGTAGCAGCTCCAGCAGGGGACCCCAAACTTCCCTTTCCCGAGCCACATTAACCAGCTCCGACTGGGCGTTCCCAGGCCAGGTTGGAGATATAATCCCTCCACCTAGTCCTGGGTCTTCCATGAGGCCTCGTCCCAGCTGGACGTGCCTCCACCTAGTCCTGGGTCTTCCCTGAGGCCTCGTCCCAGCTGGACGTGCCTGGAACGACTCCCGAGGGAGGCGCCCAGGGGGCATCCTTACCAGATGCCCAAACCACCTCAACTGGCTTATTTCGATGCGAAGGAGTAGCGGCTCTACTCCGAGCTCCTCACGGATGACTGAGCTTCTCACCCTATCTCTAAGGGAGACGCCAGCCACCTTCCTGAGGAAACCCATTTCGGGCCGCTTGTATCCTGGATCTTGTTCTTTCGGTCATGACCCAGCCTTTATGACCATAGGTGAGGGTAGGAATGAAATCTGACCGGTAGATTGAGAGCTTTGCCTTCTGGCTCAGCTCTCTTTTCGTCACAACGGTGCGATAAATTGAATGTGATACCGCACCCGCTGCGCCGATTCTCCGACCAATCTCCCGCTCCATTGTCCCCTCACTCGCGAACAAGACCCCAAGGTACTTGAACTCCTTCACTTGGGGTAAGGACTCATTCCCTACCTGGAGAAGGCACGCCATCTGTTTCCTGCTGAGAACCATGGCCTCCGATTTAGAGGTGCTGATCCTCATACCAGCCGCTTCACGCTCGGCTGTGAACCGATCCAGTGAGTGCTGAAGGTCGCTGGCCGATGATGCCGTCAGGACCACATCATCTGCAAAGAGCAGCGATTAGATCCCCAGCCCACCGAACTGGAACCCCTCTCCACCCCGACTACGCCTCGATATCCTGTCTATGAATACTACAAACGGGATTGGTGACAAAGCGCAGCCCTGGCGGAGGCCAACTCTCACCTGAAACAAGTCCGACTTACTGCCGAGAACCCAGACACAGCTCTCGCTTTGGTCGTACAGAGATTGGATGGCCCTGAGAAGGTGTCATCAGGAAAATGTATTTAAAGTGTTAAAGTACTTAATGCAGAAATCCTCACATTTTGGAAAGTGGAAACAGTTGATTTCATGCGGACTTGTTTTCTACAGGAGCGTAAACTTTATTTCACAACCTCACAGCTCGGGATCAGTCTAGCTTGGATGGTTTAGACATTGTGTCTAATGTCTAAAAGAAAATGAATTGGATTTTTAAAGTTGACGGGACATACAACTAGAGTGAATGCTGTACGTTCAAAGGCTGACGCTACACTGGATTGCTGGCTTGAATGTGTAAGAAGTAGTAGGAATAGTTTAAAATGTGAGAATTGGTTAATTTGGTATGAATGTAATTGAGAAGATAAATAATACAAATGTTGAGCAATAGTAGCTTTTCAGAATAGCTGACTCTAAATTGGAAATTGCTTAAATGTGTAAGACGTAGGTAAAGTAGTAAAAGTTATTAATTAGCTCTGTGTTACCAACTTTACTGAAAGGTTGACATGACTTCTCCCGTCTCAGTTATTTTCACAGAGATGAGGCTCTGGAGCATCTTTAAAACTCTGCTTCTAGCACAAACATTAGTCCTATTGCTTAATGTTTAGTAACGTGAGAGGACACGCTGCTGAAGATCCTGTGCAACAATGGTGTGTGTACTGTAAAAATGTAAGAAGGCCTGTTTGTTATTCTCCAGGTATTTGTGAAAAAAATTGTATTCAAGCGGACAATTCCTAATTGTGCTGAACATTTTGATGTTTGACTGACATTTTTGTGTTGATAAAAGGATACAGAAGAATAATAAATATATAGAATAACTGGTAAAAAAAAAAAAAAACAGCCAAATGTCTTGGGTTTCTGACTTTTCCAACAATCACCACTCTGGTTTGGTAGAAATAAACCCTCAATTCACCCATTTACATGTGGAAATATGCTGGCTCTAAACACGCTAAAAGTACTAATTATTTACATGGAGCTGTTTCATGTTATACAAAAAAGATCTTACTCTTTAACAAAAGGGTATATCTCTATAGGGATCCTTTCCATAATGGTGTCAGGCACACAAAAACAGAACTTTTTTCAACAGCTACCGCCTGACGCAGACTGATGTGGACCAGGCCTTCCAGACGTTGCTCCAAAGGGCCAATGACACATCTCGGGACGCCAGCGGAGGGACCGCCGTGTTTGTTGACGACCGCTTCAAGCCCAAGCCGGAGTTCCTGCAGACCCTGAAGCAGTCGTACTTCTCAGATGGGTTCAGTGTGGACTTCAGCCGAACCGCAGAAAGTGCTGATACCATCAATACGTATGTAGAGGAGAAGACAAACGGCAAGATTGACGAGCTGGTGGAAAGCCTGGATCCAAACACAGTCCTGTATCTCATCAGCTACATCTACTACAAAGGTAAGAAGGTCCTGTGGGATGAGATCTAGTCAGCCTGTAATAAATTAATGTGGTAATTTAGGATCTGTTGATGTATTTTGAGGTTAAGCTGAACGAATCAGACTAGTTTGGTGTATTTCTGCTCACTGTCTAACAGGAAAGTGGTTGACTTCGTTTGACCCTAAGCTCACCAAGCAAGATGACTTCAACGTGGATGAGAACACCAAGGTTCAGAGTTTCTTAATTCAGAAAATGATTTTGGGGGGTCCGTTGGGAATTCTTCATTTACGAAAGCTGTATAAAGATCTTTTCATGCCATTAACAGAAGTTTGGAAAACCTGATAGTTGTAACACACAAATTTCTTTTTGACGTCTGCTGCCTTTTTTTCAACCCTTTTGCATCATACTACACACGCTTTGTACTACATCGTCCAGGTTCCAGCCGGCATGATGAATCTGGAGGATAGTTTCAACACTTATCAAGACCAGGAGCTGAACACGGTGGTCCTTCAGCTCCCCTTCAACAGCTCCTACTCCATGCTGCTGATGTTGCCTGACGTCATGGAAACACTGGAGAACGCCATCTGCCCGAACCACATCACCAAATGGTTGAAGGCTATGAGCCCCAGGTTGGGAGAATCTTAATTTATGCTTCTAATATGTTGAAGGCTTAACACTGAATAAGGTACCCAGCTTTGTCCTGTCCGAGACTGTCCTCTCCAAAAAATGGAAATATGCTGGCTCTATACACGTTTAAAGTACTGATTATTTACATGGAGTTTGGTGATGGTTATTTCGGGGCTTTCATGTCAAACAACATAGATCTTACTCTTTAACAAAAAGGTGTATCTCTTTAGAGATGCTTTCCATAATGTTGTCAGACACTTAGAATAATAATGACTCTGTCAGTGTTAGAACACTATCATCGTATAAGGCCCTCATAGCCAAATGAAACTCCTGCCCTAGTCAGATTCACTGAATGCTTGTTTCTTCCCCCCCAAATGTTTTAGGAGATAGAATGTATACATCCCAAAGTTCTCCATCAAGACTTCCTACAACCTCAACCATGTGCTGTCAGAAATGGGAATGACGGACATGTTTGGTAATGCAAATTTGAGAGGCATTTCGGAGGAGCGTGGACTGTCAGTCTCAGAAGTAAGTAAGCAGGCCATATGTTTAATTTCACACATCTTCCATTTGTTTGTCGTCTGACTTTCTCTGCGTTGCACTGCAGGTTGTGCACAAAGCTACGCTGGATGTGGACGAGGCTGGAGCCGAAGCTTCAGCTGCCACAGGCATCGGCATCATACGTCTGTCTGTCCCCCTAGTCCTTGTCCCAGTCCCGGTGTTGAAGTTCAATCGTCCATTCATGGTCATTATCACTGAACGCAACACTGAGGAAATCCTCTTCTTCGGCAAGATTATCAACCCAACCATCTAATGGATCATCACTTTGTTTGCTCGATTACAGCTGTCGTAGGTCATATAAAGGAGTCAGAAAAACTTGTTTTGTGTCTTGCTTTTATTGAGTGTAAACAGTTTTTATATAATCTTTGAAGGTAAAACAATGTAGGGATAATATATGATCCAACTTCCATAAGTAATTGGTATTCATTTATAACGGAAGATTTAAAAAAAAAAAAAAAAAAAGTGACAGCTGACGTGCTCTGATTCTCTGAATATTAATCCTGTACTTGAGTAAAGTAATACTTCCACACTGTAAAAGTCATGCATTGGAAATGTAACTTTAGTAAAAGTCTGTATGGATCATCAGGGAAATTAAGTATAAAAGTACTTAATGCAGAAAGATCTTCACATTTTGGAAACGGTTGATTTCATATGGACTTCTGTCAACAGCAGCAGAAACGGTTTCACAGCTCGGGGTCAGTCTAACTTGAATGGTTCAGACATTGTGGCTAACAATCAAAATCCTTATAGGTTTTTAACGTTGACGGGACACAATAAAGCCAGAGTGTGAATGCTGTACATTCAAAAGCTCATGCTACACTGGATTGCTGTCTTGAATGTGGAATAGTTGAAGTGAGAGAGTTAATTTGGTATGACTGTAATTGAGAAGTTGAATAATGTTTGAAAGATGGGCAATATGTTTTCAGAAAAGTTGACTAAATTGGAAATTGCTTAAATGTGTAAGAAGTAGGTGAAATAGTAAAAGTTATTAATTAGCTCTGTGTTACCAACTTTACTGAAAGGTTGACATGACTTCTCCCGTCTCAGTTATTTTCACAGAGATGAGGCTCTGGAGCATCTTTAAAACTCTGCTTCTAGCTCAAAAAACATTACTCATATCGCTTAATGTTTAATACTGTGAGATAGGACACACTGCTGAACATCCTGTGCAACAAAAGTGTGTGTGTGTGTACTATAAAAAAAAATGGCAGGACCATTCATCTGTACACCAAACTCCAGCCAGGTAACGGTCGGTAACACCGTTAAATTTATACCAAACCTAGTCTGGACCAAAGGAAGCACATTGACACCCCGGCTTGCTTCTTTCAGAGAATGACTGTAAAGATTTACAAAGAATATGTTTACGGCATTTCCTCTCGAACTTCTTGTGGCCTTTTTTGAAATTTAAACACCCCAGAGAGTTTTCTACTATTATCCCAGAATGCATCTGTTAATGTTTTCATGTGAAAGATGATTCATCTCTATTTGTTGATTTGAATCTCAAATTTTTCTTCACGTTTTTTTTCCAGTCTGTCGGGGCTCCGTTAGCATTCGTTAGCATTTGTTAGCAGAGTTACAGTAGATGATTGATTCATGAGTTGTACATGAGACACTGTACTACCTTTACCTTATTACACTCGTGTTGTAGATAAGGCAATACACAAGACAAGCAACATTTGATTCTACCATAAATGTCTAATATTACAAATGTAAACAGACATTCACCCCTGAAAAATAGGTAAATTATTTCACTTGGAGGAGAATAAATGGTATGCCAGTGCCACATTTTATTTTAATTTCAGTCTTCAAACTTCAGTCCTTATGAGTAAATTAGATCAAATACATTTTCAAATAAAAAATGTACATCCATCTCCTTCTTGAACAGGTCTGCCAAATGCTTCCCTGACATAGTAGTTGACATTGTACTGAAACTTACAGTGGTCACAAAAAAGCAGCTGTAGTCCAGACCTACCCTTCAGTCCTTAGGACCCACTTTAAAGTATAATCACACTTAAAACCAAGCTCCATATATTGATTTTTGAGCCACACACAGTCCTGTAACAACTCAGTGACCAACAGTGTGCTCTGTATTGCAAAAAAATACAAGGACATTTTATCCTTCACTTGAACTTGAGTCGTGCAAACCTTTTCAGTCCAACTAACTAGGGTACCAACTCCAGCTGACCGGCAGGCTTCTGTTCAGCTATTTTTTTAATACCAGAGGTAGGTTTTTCTTCACAAAAATGAGCATCTCTGCTTTTTCACCGTCCATTCGATTTCTCTTTTCGTCTATGACATCAGAGGCAACGCTAAACAGCCGCTCGCTGTCAACGCTTGTGCAGGGCGCACACAGGTATTTGCGTGCAGCGGGAGCGAGGGCAGGGAAACGGGCCTGGTTGCGTTTCCAGTACTCCAGTGGACTGTCGTTCCTGGGAATTGTGGGTTCGGCCACGTATGAGATGACCTATTAACAGAGCCCTACCGCATCGTCCACGACGCGGAACGGCACCTCTGATTAATATTTAGATAATATGATAACGGCTTAATGTGGCCACTTACCAAATAAGTGTAGCATTTTGATTGGTTGTGTTTGGAAAAGGAAAGCAAGTCACTTCCTGTTAGATTTGTACGTGTCTTACGTAGATAACTGTGTGTAGTATTTTGAATAAAGTGTTTCATGCAATTGAAAACTGAGTGAAAGGCTGAGAAACAGCTGATGGTTTTGGAGATTTGGTGTATAGTTTGGCACTCTGAGTGAGAGGTTTCAAATACTGTGCGACATGAAAAGATTTTGTGTGTAAGCAGTTGGAAAAAACTGTAATGAAGTCTGCACACAACAAACAGTCACTTGCATCCCTTAGCTTGAGTTCCTGTCTATGAACACCAGGGGGCGCTGTCGGGAGACTATACTGGCTGGGTGCCTTTATTTCATTACAGTGGAGTTGATTTTTCTTTTTAAAATACTTTACTATTCAAGTAAAAATAGACTTTTACATGCAGCAAGTTACAGGAGAGACTCAAACACACACACACACAAACACACACAACACACACACACACAACACAACTGTGATGACCCCTCCCACTCATATGAGCTGGTTAGGAGGCAGGCAGAGGTGTGGTAGTCTACACCTGGTTCACATTTGCTTGATTGACTCTTTGTCCTTTAAAGAGGGCTGGAGACTCAGTTCTGGTGATCCCTCTCTCAATCCTCACATCCAGAAAAGGTTTGTTTTTGGTCTTGAAGTTGAGCCTGTTCATGATTCTCGTAATGTTTAGTGTTTGAGTTAGACTTTTGTTACTTTAAGTCTAATTGGTATTGCACCAGTATGAGTTGTTTCTCTGGTCGGAGCGGTAAGAAGCCAGGCGGCCTTTCTGAAGTGTGACTGGTGTAATTGCTTGGGAGATTAACACCTCAGTACTTTTAGTGTGTATAGAGGCAGTGTCATTTGACATGTAAATGTGTGAATTAAGTGTTTATTTCAACCAAACCATAGTGGTGATTGTGGGAACAGTGGACAACCAATCGTGTGAGGTTACATAGCAGTCTGGTTCACAGCTGCTGGTTACAATGTTCAGTCACTTAGACACAAATAAATAGGGAAATCTAGGTTCAGCATGAAAAAATACCTTTTTTAATATTTCTTTGAGAGAAACTAAACAGCCCACATACTCATCAGATTCACATTATAGTAAACTTCAGAAAATACCTCCAGTACAATCAGTTTCCTCATTGAAACAAACAATGGAGCTGAACTCCTCTTGAACTTTTGTCTTAGGTGACAATGATGACGATGCCTACAGCCGTGGGTCTCTGGGTCCTATCAGCGGTGATCTGCGTCGGCAGCACCAACAGCATCTTCCTGGTGAACGAAGCAAACAAAGAGTTTTCCTTCCGACTCTACAGGAAGTTAGCAGCTCATGCCGACTCACAGGGAGAGAATATCTTCTTCTCCCCGGCTAGTGTCGGCTGCCTTGGCTGCAATGTCAGTGGGAGCGCGGGGGGAGACGCACCGTCAGCTTTTCAGTGGTCTGGGCTTCAACAGCTCCCTCCTGACGCAGACAGACGTGGACCAGGCCTTCCAGACGTTGCTCCAGAGGTCCAACGACACATCTCAGGAGGACGCCAGCGAAGGGACCGCTGTGTTCGTGGACGATGACTTCAAGCCGAAACCAGAGTTCCTGCAGACCCTGAAGCAGTCGTACTTTGCAGATGGGTTCAATGTGGACTTCAACAAAACCACAGAAAGTGCTGATACCATCAATAAGTACGTGGAGGAGAAGACCAATGGGAAGATTGACAAGCTTGTGGAAGAAGTGGATCCAAACACAGTCATGTATCTCATCAGCTACATCTACTACAAAGGTAAGAAGGTCCTGTGGTATGAGGTCCAGTCAGCCTGTAATTTATTGTAAGATCTGTTTACATATGTTGAGTTAAATTGAACTTATCAAACTCACATTGTGTATTTCTGCTCCTTGTCTAACAGGAAAGTGGGCGACTCCGTTTGACCCTGAGCTTACCACGGAAGAAGACTTCAATGTGGACGTGAACACCACGGTTCAGATTTTCTCTCTTAATTCAGAAAATTAGAGTCCCAGTCAATTAAGCATCCTTTCATTCGCTGCCACGGCCGAGCGTCTTAGCTACGTAGATGTAGCCTCTAACTGTCTGCATTCACGCGGTGTGTCTTGTTTAAATTATCATCGTCCAGGTTCCAGCCGTCATGATGAATCTGGAGGATAATTTCCACACCTATCAAGACCACGAGCTGAACATGACGGTCCTTCAGCTCCCCTTCAACAGCTCCTACTCCATGCTGCTGATGTTGCCTGACGTCATGGCAAACCTGGAGAACGCCATCTGCCCGGACCACGTCACCAAATGGTTGAAGGCTGTGAGCCCCAGGTTGGGAGACTGTTAACTTATGCTTCTAATATGTGGAAGGTTTGACACTGAATAAGGTACCCAGCGTTGTCCCGTCTGAGAGTCTGTCCCCCCGCCCCCCCATAAAATGGAAATATGCTGGCTCTATACACCCTAAAGTCCTGATTATTTACATTGAGTCTGGTGTAGTTTGGTGATGGTGATTTCGGGGCTGTTTCATGTTAAACTAAAATGATCTTACTCTTTAACTAAAAGGTCTATCTCTGTAGGGATCCTTTCATAATGTTGTCACACACTTAGAATAATAATCTGAGCCTCAGTGATCAACCAACAGCATATCATTGTTGAAGGCCCTCATAGCCAAATGAAGCTCCTGCCCTAATCAGATTCACTGAAAGTTTGTCTTCTTTCTCCCCCCCCCCCCCCCCCCCCCCCCCCCCCCATGTTTTAGGAGATATAATGTGTATATTCCAAAGTTCTCCATCAAGACTTCCCACAACCTGAACCATGTGCTGTCAGAAATGGGAATGACAGACATGTTTGGTTGTCGTGCAAATTTTACTGGGATTTCAGAGGAGGAAGGACTGTTTGTCTCAGATGTAAGTAAACGGAGCATATGTTATTTCAGACATATTCCGTTTCTGTCGTCTCACTTACTTTGTGTTCCACCGCAGCTTGTGCACAAAGCTACGCTGGACGTGGACGAGGCTGGAGCCGAAGCTGCAGCTTCCACAGGCATAAGATTGACTGCCCTCCTGCCCCCTGTCCCTGTGTTGAAGTTCAATCGTCCATTCATGGTCCTCATCACTGAAAGTAACACAAAGGAAATCCTCTTCTTGGGCAAGATTATCAACCCAACCATCTGATCATCACTTTGTTTCATTGAGCACAGCTGTTGCATCTCATATAAAGGAGTCAAAAAAATCTTTTGTTTCTTGCTTTGAGTGTGAACATTTGTTATGTAATCTTTGAAGGTAAAATGTAGGGATGAAATGTAATCCACTTCCATAAGCATTTGGTATTCATTAATAACTGATCAGCTTTTTAAAAATGCAATGGAGCTCAACAGTGATCGCCCACTTTTTTGAACTACTCAGCAGTGGCAGAAGTATTAATCTTAAGTAAAAGTAGTACTTCCACACAGTAAAAGTCCTGCATTGAAAATGTTACTTCAGTAAAACTCTGTTCATCAGGAAAATGTACTCAAGTGTAAAAGTCCTTGATGCAGAAAAATCCCATTTCAGAAACTGGAAACAGTTGCTATTATACGGACTTGTGTCTTCTACGGGAGCAGAAACTTTGTTTCGGGGTCAGGCTACCTTGGATGGTTTAGACATTGTGGTTAATAATCAAAATCCTTATAGAGAATTTGACCTGAAACAAAAGTGACTGAATGCTGTGTTCAAAGGCTGACTCTACACTGGATTGCTGGCTTGACCGTGTAAGAAGAAGGAATAGTTTTAAAAAGTGAGAATGGGTTAGTTTGGTATGAATGTTAATGAAAAGTTAAATACAAATGTTTGAAAGATGGGCAATATGTTTATAGAAAAAGCTGACTCTAAACTGGCAATCTCTTAAAGGAATGCTATGCAGTTTGGGCTATTTCTTCACTCTTTTCTCACTTGTTGCTGGCAGGTTTCTCTATAGAGCTCCCCCTACAGCTTTGAATAGATATTTGGCAACTCCTGTTTACTCGTGTCTGACTCCTCGCTCGGTCAGTCGGCCATTTCCTCTTTCTCTGTTCCGACAATGCTTTCCTAGCTTCCTGCTTATTTTTTGCCGGTTCAGCAATGACAATGGTGTGAAAAACTCCATTGCTACCTTATTCTTATAGCTAGCCCGTTCCTGGATGGGTGTGTGTCAGTGCCGTGAAGCAATTCGACATCGCGAGACCTGATATCATGCGATACTTCCTGACGCTGGCCCAAAGTTGCAAGGGTGGTTTCTCCACTCACAGGCGCTAGGGGGAAGCAAGACGACCACCATTCAATACGAAAAGTCATATAACCCTTTCAATGACTCAGAGGTTGTTCAGTTATGGGAAATTAGGCTAAAACTGCATAGTTTAAAAGCTAATCTAAGGATTTTGAGCATTAACTTTTTAAAATCACACTGCTCTAATTTTGAACACAACTGTATATATATATATATATATATATATATATATATATATATATAAATTGCCGTACAGTAGGATAATATCTAGTCACTTATATGCATTGGCTATGTCCATGTACTGTAAAATTGCATTAGATAATTATATTTGCCACTCTCCTCTTTATTTTTTGCGATATATCAAAATGCAAAGGTGATGCAGCAGTGCAGCCAGATTTAAAGACTTTCCCAAAGACACAACATGGAGCAGAAAAAGGTCTCTTGTATCCTACCTGTTCTCCACCTGTCTGAAGTCTTTTGGGTCGAGTCCGAGTCAAGTCTGAAGTCAGCTGTTTGTGTGACTTAAGTGCGACTCGAGTCCGAGTCTCAGACTCGAGTCCCCATCTCTGGTGTGTGTGTGTGTGATTGTGAAAGGAAGTACGTAAGGAAGGAAAGAAATGCAAGGATGAAAGGAAGGAGGATTCAGTTTACTGTCACAGAGGAAAGAAGAAACTAGAAAATATTCACTTTTAAAGGATAACTTTGTTGTTTATCAACCTGGACTCTCTGTCTCCATGTTTCTGTGTCTGAGTGTCTGATGGAACAACAATCTCTGAAACTGGTCCAGTATTAAACACGAAGCAAGATGTAATGTAACGTTAATGGGCAATTATGCAGCTTGTATTTACATTCACCAAACCCACCAGACTCCATGTAAATAATCAGGACTTTTATCGTGGTAAAACACACTTCATTCAAAATAGAAGAAACTAAATAAAACTTAGTTCATCTTTCCACTGTTCCAACAATCACCACTCTGGTTTGGTTGAAATAAACCCTTAATACACCCATTTACATGTGGAGATATGCTGGCT
>CM042314.1:1449228-1456728 GCA_023566125.1 Zingel zingel | reverse complement strand
GAGGGAGGGGAGGGGTTAGAGAGGGAGGCAGGGGAGGGGTTAGAGAGGGAGGGAGGGGAGGGGTTAGAGAGGGAGGGGTTAGAGAGGGAGGGAGGGGAGGGGTTAGAGAGGGAGGGAGGGGAGGGGTTAGAGAGGGAGGGAGGGGAGGGGTTAGAGAGGGAGGCAGGGGAGGGGTTAGAGAGGGAGGGGTTAGAGAGGGAGGGAGGGGAGGGGTTAGAGAGGGAGGGGTTAGAGGGAGGGAGGGGTTAGAGAGGGAGGCAGGGGAGGGGTTAGAGAGGGAGGGAGGGGTTAGAGAGGGAGGCAGGGGAGGGGTTAGAGAGGGAGGGGAGGGGTTAGAGAGGGAGGGAGGGGAGGGGTTAGAGAGGGAGGGAGGGGAGGGGTTAGAGAGGGAGGGAGGGGAGGGGTTAGAGAGGGAGGGAGGGGAGGGGTTAGAGAGGGAGGCAGGGGAGGGGTTAGAGAGGGAGGGAGGGGAAGGGTTAGAGAGGGAGGCAGGGGAGGGGTTAGAGAGGGAGGCAGGGGAGGGGTTAGAGAGGGAGGGGTTAGAGAGGGAGGGAGGGGAGGGGTTAGAGAGGGAGGGGTTAGAGAGGGAGGCAGGGGAGGGGTTAGAGAGGGAGGGAGGGGAGGGGTTAGAGAGGGAGGGGTTAGAGGGAGGGAGGGGAGGGGTTAGAGAGAGAGGGGTTAAAGAGGGAGGGAGGGGTTAGAGAGAGAGGGGTTAGAGAGGGAGGGAGGGGTTAGAGAGAGAGGGGTTAGAGAGGGAGGGGTTAGAGAGGGAGGGAGGGGAGGGGTTAGAGAGGGAGGGGTTAGAGAGGGAGGGGTTAGAGAGGGAGGGAGGGGTTAGAGAGGGAGGGGTTAGAGAGGGAGGGAGGGGATGGGTTAGAGAGAGGGGTTAGAGAGGGAGGGAGGGGTTAGAGAGGGAGGGAGGGGAGGGGTTGGAGAGAGAGGGAGGGAGGGGTTAGAGAGGGAGGGAGGGGTTAGAGAGGGAGGGGAGGGGTTAGAGAGGGAGGGGTTAGAGAGGGAGGGAGGGGTTAGAGAGAGAGGGGTTAGAGAGGGAGGGAGGGGAGGGGTTAGAGAGGGAGGGGTTAGAGAGGGAGGGGTTAGAGAGGGAGGGAGGGGTTAGAGAGAGGGGTTAGAGAGGGAGGGAGGGGTTAGAGAGAGGGGTTAGAGAGGGAGGGAGGGGAGGGGTTAGAGAGGGAGGGGTTAGAGAGAGGGGTTAGAGAGGGAGGCAGGGGTTAGAGAGGGAGGGGTTAGAGAGGGAGGGAGGGGTTAGAGAGGGAGGGGTTAGAGAGGGAGGGAGGGGAGGGGTTAGAGAGGGGTTAGAGAGGGAGGGAGGGGAGGGGTTAGAGAGAGAGGGGTTAGAGAGGGAGGGGTTAGAGAGAGGGAGGGGTTAGAGAGAGGGAGGGGTTAGAGAGGGAGGGAGGGGTTAGAGAGGGAGGGAGGGGTTAGAGAGGGAGGGAGGGGAGGGGTTTGAGAGAGAGGGAGGGAGGGGTTAGCGAGAGAGGGAGGGGTTAGAGAGGGAGGGGTTAGAGAGGGAGGGGAGGGGTTAGAGAGGGAGGGATTAGAGAGGGAGGGAGGGGAGGGGTTAGAGAGGGAGGGAGGGGTTAGAGAGAGAGGGAGGGGTTAGAGAGAGAGGGAGGGGTTAGAGAGGGAGGGAGGGGTTAGAGAGGGAGGAGTTAGAGAGGGAGGGAGGGGAGGGGTTAGAGAGGGAGGGAGGGGTTAGAGAGGGAGGGAGGGGAGGGGTTAGAGAGGGAGGGAGGGGAGGGGTTAGAGAGGGAGGGAGGGGAGGGGTTAGAGAGGGAGGGAGGGGAGGGGTTAGAGAGGGAGGGGTTAGAGAGGTAGGGAGGGGTTAGAGAGGGAGGGGTTAGAGAGGGAGGGAGGGGTTAGAGAGGGAGGGGTTAGAGAGGGAGGGAGGGGTTAGGAAGGGAGGACTGACTGTATGTCTGTCTGCCTGTCTGTTTCTGTCTCTCTGCCTGTCTGTCTGTCTGTCTGTCTCTGTGCCTGTCTGTCTGCCTGTCTCTCTCTCTGTCTGTCTGTCTCTGTCTCATATTTAAGGGTGTAACTCTGGTTTCCACATTGACGTCAGCGACCTTCTAATCAACGTTAGCTAGCATTGCTCCATTAACAACGTTAGCATCACATTACAAACAACTGACTCGTGACTGATTGGCACAAACAGCAGCTGGCCAATCATCTGCTCCATGCTGAAGGAAATTGAGACGCTTTTTTCGGTTGCCTTTTCAACATTTCTGCCCCCCCTCACCTGGTGCTCGTGCCGGGCCGCCTCCATCTCGGCCTCCAGCTTCTCCTGCGCCTCCTTCATGTTGCGGTCGACCATCTCGTACTGCTGCTTCTCCATCTCCATCAGAGCCTTCCAGCGCATCGCGTACTCGTACTCAAAGGAGCCCGGCTGGGCAAACCGGGGGGCCTGCTCACGCTCTGAGAGACAGACAGGCAGAGGGAGAGACAGACAGACAGACAGACAGAGAGAGAGACAGATCGTTATTGTCATTGGATGCAGTACAACGGAATTCTGTTGGAGACATCCTCTCCAAATAGCAGCATAGAGTGCTATATATGCTATATATACACTATATATGCTATATATACGCTATATATGCTCTATATGCTATATATACACTATATATGCTCTATATGCTATATATACGCTATATATGCTCTATATGCTATATATACGCTATATATGCTCTATATGCTATATATACACTATATATGCTCTATATGCTATATATACGCTATATATGCTCTATATGCTATATATACACTATATATGCTCTATATGCTATATATACGCTATATATGCTCTATATGCTATATATACGCTATATATGCTCTATATGCTATATATACACTATATATGCTCTATATGCTATATATACGCTATATATGCTCTATATGCTATATATACGCTATATATGCTCTATATGCTATATATACGCTATATATGCTCTATATGCTATATATACACTATATATGCACTATATGCTATATATACGCTATATATGCTCTATATGCTATATATACGCTATATATGCTCTATATGCTATATATACGCTATATATGCACTATATACGCTGTATATACACACTATATACGCTATATATACACACTATATATGCAATATACACTATATATACACTATATATGCTATATATACTATATATACTATATATACACACTATATATACTATATATACTATATATGCTATACACACCAGCACATTCTCACACATACACCAGCCTTTAAGGCTGACTACCTTTGTGATACATAACTGTGTTTTGTTCTTGTGTGTGTGCATGTTGTGTGTCTGTGTGTGTGCGTCTCTCTGTGTGTTTTGTGTCTCTGTGTTGTGTGTATGTGTCTCTCTGTGTGTGTGTGTGTGTGTGTATGTATGTATGTAAGTATGTATGTATGTATGTATATGTCTGTGTGTGTGTCTGTGTGTATGTATGTATGTATATGTCTGTGTGTGTGTGTGTCTCTGTGTGTGTGTGTATGTGTGTGTGTATGTATGTATGTATGTATGTATGTATATGTCTGTGTGTGTGTGTGTGTGTGTGTATGTATGTATGTATATGTCTGTGTGTGTGTGTATGTGTCTCTCTGTGTGTGTGTGTGTGTGTATGTATGTATGTAAGTATGTATATGTCTGTGTGTGTGTCTGTGTGTGTGTGTGTATGTATGTATGTATATGTCTGTGTGTGTGTGTATATGTCTGTGTGTGTGTGTGTGTGTGTGTGTGTGTGTGTGTGTATGTATGTATGTATGTATGTATATGTCTGTGTGTGTGTGTGTGTGTGTGTGTGTGTGTGTGTCTCTGTGTTGTGTGTGATAACGATATGTCATGCAGCCCTAACACACACCAGTCTACCTTTGTGATACTGCTGGTTCTTGTTGATGATCTTCTCAGACAGACCCTCCTCTTCATCCAGCTGCTCCATCGGCTCCACCGTGATGGGCCGCGGGAACGCGGTCAGCAGATACGCGCCGTCGCTGCATTTATCCAGCGCTTTCCGCGCGGCAGGCTTGGACGTATACTCCACTATCCCCTTCCCCGTGGGTCTGCCTCTATCATCCACTATCACCACAGCTCTTTCTATCTGCCCGAACACAGCGAACGCCTCTTCTAACAGCTCATTAGACACGAAATCAGGCAGGTTTTTCACCGCCAGAGCGGCGCCGTGCGTCGCGAATCGAACGCGAATGGGTCTGCCGCGGAACGGCGCGTCGTCGAGTTCGGCTCGGGCGATCTCGGCGATGATTCGGGTCTCGAGCCGAATGAAGCCGAAGCCTCGCTCCTTGTTGATGAAGATCTCGTTGGCCTTGCCGTACTTAGCGAACAGCTTCTCCAGGTCTTCCTCCGTGACCCCGGTCGGGAGGTTACCGACGAAGAGGCGGCTGCGCTGCGTGAACGTCTTCTCCCCGGGCTTCCTGAAGCCCTGCAGGTCCAGGGTGAGGGCCGCGTTAGCCCGGTTGGGCTCGGGTTGCTGCCCGTTTGTCCCCCCTCCTCCGGGCTTCCTGTTGGAGTTGTTGTTGTTGGACCCGCCGTGGTTCTGCTGGGCTCGGTTCCCCTGCATGGTGCTGGTAAATTAACTTATTTTATAATTATAACACGAAGCGCTCGGTGATAACTACGCAGAAAGTGGCGCACAAAGAAGCTAAAGGGGGAGAGAGAAAAATGGCGAAGCTGCGTGCTGCTGCGACGCTATTGTGGCGTCACTTCAGCGCGACGCGTTCAAATGAATGGGTGACGTCACCGGAGTCAGCCGGTCGACAGAAATACAACAACAAAAGATTATTTATATTTCTCTTATCTCATTAAAATCTGGTTTAAAAACAAAAAAATTATTAAATTGATTTCTTGGCTTGAGACATGTAAGTTGTGCCCCGTATGTTTGTTGTTTATTCTTAAATTATTATTATTATTATTATTTTAATATAATATTTAATTGTTATACTATAGGGTGCCCTGTATGTGTGTGTGTGTGTGTGTATACGTATGTGTATGTTGAGAGGTGGTATTTTCATGTTTTCTATGCCTTGATACATAAAATATTTTTTTTCAAATTTTCTCGCGAGAATATGCGTTCACGTGCTGCTTTCAGGTGATGCAGGAATAATAGGAAATATGAGCTTCCGAGTGGGAAAATTCCATTTGTTTTTTTATTAAAAAAAAAAAAAAAATTATTTATAGTATCAAATCATAACAAGAGTTATCTCGAGACACTTTACAGATAGAGGAGGTCTAGACCACACTCTGTCATTTACAAAGACCCAACAACTCCAGTCATTCCCCCAGGAGCAAGCATTCAGTGCGACAGTGGCGAGGAAGAACTCCCTTTAATGGAGAAACCTGGGACAGACACAGGCTCTTGGTAGGCGGTGTCTGACGGGAGAGACCCAGGCTCTTGGTAGGCGGTGTCTGACGGGACAGACCCAGGCTCTTGGTAGGCGGTGTCTGACGGGACAGACCCAGGCTCTTGGTAGGCGGTGTCTGACAGGCCAGACCCAGGCTCTTGGTAGGCGGTGTCTGACGGGACAGACCCAGGCTCTTGGTAGGCGGTGTCTGACAGGCCAGACCCAGGCTCTTGGTAGGCGGTGTCTGACGGGACAGACCCAGGCTCTTGGTAGGCGGTGTCTGACGGGACAGACCCAGGCTCTTGGTAGGCGGTGTCTGACGGGACAGACCCAGGCTCTTGGTAGGCGGTGTCTGACGGGACAGACCCAGGCTCTTGGTAGGCGGTGTCTGACGGGACACACCCAGGCTCTTGGTAGGCGGTGTCTGACGGGACAGACCCAGGCTCTTGGTAGGCGGTGTCTGACGGGACAGACCCAGGCTCTTGGTAGGCGGTGTCTGACGTGACACATCCAGGCTCTTGGTAGGCGGTGTCTGACGGGACAGACCCAGGCTCTTGGTAGGCGGTGTCTGACGGGACAGACCCAGGCTCTTGGTAGGCGGTGTCTGACGGGACAGACCCAGGCTCTTGGTAGGCGGTGTCTGACGGGACAGACCCAGGCTCTTGGTAGGCGGTGTCTGACGGGACAGACCCAGGCTCTTGGTAGGCGGTGTCTGACGGGACAGACCCAGGCTCTTGGTAGGCGGTGTCTGACGGGACAGACCCAGGCTCTTGGTAGGCGGTGTCTGACGGGACAGACCCAGGCTCTTGGTAGGCGGTGTCTGACGGGACACACCCAGGCTCTTGGTAGGCGGTGTCTGACGGGACAGACCCAGGCTCTTGGTAGGCGGTGTCTGACGGGACAGACCCAGGCTCTTGGTAGGCGGTGTCTGACGTGACACATCCAGGCTCTTGGTAGGCGGTGTCTGACGGGACAGACCCAGGCTCTTGGTAGGCGGTGTCTGACGGGACAGACCCAGGCTCTTGGTAGGCGGTGTCTGACGGGCCAGACCCAGGCTCTTGGTAGGCGGTGTCCGACGGGACAGACCCAGGCTCTTGGTAGGCGGTGTCCGACGGGACAGACCCAGGCTCTTGGTAGGCGGTGTCTGACGGGACACACCCAGGCTCTTGGTAGGCGGTGTCTGACGGGACACACCCAGGCTCTTGGTAGGCGGTGTCTGACGGGACAGACCCAGGCTCTTGGTAGGCTGTGTCTGACAGGACAGACCCAGGCTCTTGGTAGGCGGTGTCTGACGGGACACACCCAGGCTCTTGGTAGGCTGTGTCTGACGGGACAGACCCAGGCTCTTGGTAGGCTGTGTCTGACGGGACAGACCCAGGCTCTTGGTAGGCGGTGTCTGACGGGACAGACCCAGGCTCTTGGTAGGCGGTGTCTGACGGGACACACCCAGGCTCTTGGTAGGCGGTGTCTGACGGGACAGACCCAGGCTCTTGGTAGGCGGTGTCTGACGGGACAGACCCAGGCTCTTGGTAGGCCTGTGGGATTCAATGCTTTCAAATACAAAACATGCGTTTATAACTCATATAATTAATACATTATAATAAATAATTCCACGTGTGTCCGACTGCAGCGTACTAAGACGGTTGGACATATTTCTTTCAGTGTGAACTGATTAAATAGATTTTTTTGTCTATTTAAAGCAACACTATGTGTGATGTGGAGCAGGGGAGAGTGGACCCAAACGCAAGAAGAGGCAGGCAGGCAGAAAGTCTTTACACAAGGGTTTATTTTAACCAAAAATACAGAACAGAGGCTGGAAGACCCTCAGGAACAAAACGCAGAGGGATCCAAAAAGACACACAGGCTGACGGCACGGGAACACACGAGGGCAAACGATCTGACACGAGACAAAGGGAACACGGGGGTTAAATACACGAGGTAATGAGCAAACGAGGGACAGGTGGTACAACAGGTGGAACACATCAGGGCGGGGCAGGACGATCAACGAAGGCGGGAAAGCAAAGTCAAACTAGACATGACGAGACAGGAAACAGGAACAACTGACAGGAAACATGGAATCAACTACACACAGAGACTTCACACAACACAACAGAGAACACAGGAAT
>CM042314.1:1414228-1426728 GCA_023566125.1 Zingel zingel | reverse complement strand
AGAGTCTCTCGGACCGTTAGAATAGGACCCTGAATGTCTCCTGAGAGTCTCTCGGACCGGTAGAATAGGACCCTGAATGTCTCCTGAGAGTCTCTCGGACCGGTAGAATAGGACCCTGAATGTCTCCTGAGAGTCTCTCGGACCGGTAGAATAGGACCCTGAATGTCTCCTGAGAGTCTCTCGGACCGGTAGAATAGGACCCTGAATGTCTCCTGAGAGTCTCTCGGACCGGTAGAATAGGACCCTGAATGTCTCCTGAGAGTCTCTCGGACCGGTAGAATAGGACCCTGAATGTCTCCTGAGAGTCTCTCGGACCGGTAGAATAGGACCCTGAATGTCTCCTGAGAGTCTCTCGGACCGGTAGAATAGGACCCTGAATGTCTCCTGAGAGTCTCTCGGACCGGTAGAATAGGACCCTGAATGTCTCCTGAGAGTCTCTCGGACCGGTAGAATAGGACCCTGAATGTCTCCTGAGAGTCTCTCGGACCGGTAGAATAGGACCCTGAATGTCTCCTGAGAGTCTCTCGGACCGGTAGAATAGGACCCTGAATGTCTCCTGAGAGTCTCTCGGACCGGTAGAATAGGACCCTGAATGTCTCCTGAGAGTCTCTCGGACCGGTAGAATAGGACCCTGAATGTCTCCTGAGAGTCTCTCGGACCGGTAGAATAGGACCCTGAATGTCTCCTGAGAGTCTCTCGGACCGGTAGAATAGGACCCTGAATGTCTCCTGAGAGTCTCTCGGACCGGTAGAATAGGACCCTGAATGTCTCCTGAGAGTCTCTCGGACCGGTAGAATAGGACCCTGAATGTCTCCTGAGAGTTAATATGTGCTGAAGTTATAGCGGAGCAACTTCCTGTAGGTCGCAGTCTGTTGGGTATCTTAGCACCAGTTATTCCGACTCACACGTTGCCGGTCGTCGTCCTCTGAGACTACTACGTGTCCGGACTGAATGCTTCTTCTGTGGTCTTCCTGCAGGTGCGGACGGACAGGAAGTGCTTCTGGTTTGCGTGCCAGACTTCAGCAGCAGCCAGACGGCGTGCCTGGTCAACCTGCGGACGCTGACCTGCGAGCCGCTCGCCTTCTCGGCGTTCTCCGCCCACGGAGAAGACGAGAGCGAGATGAACATCAGCCACTGAGGGGCCAAACACTCCCACTCTTCTTCTTCTTCTTCTTCTTCTTCTTCTTCTTCTTCTTCTTCTTCTGTTGGCGAAGAACAGATGCTGTCGAGACACGATGTCGTCCTTGACAACCAGCTACGGCAACACATCTTGGACAAAGTGCGAAAACACAAGACTTTCAGACAGACGGAGAGACAGAGGGAGAGAGACTGACATACAGACAGACTGAGAGAGAGAGAGAGAGAGAGACAGAGAGAGAGACAGAGAGAGTGAGAGACAGACAGAGAGAGAGAGAGAGAGACAGACAGACAGAGAGAGAGACAGAGAGAGAGAGAGACAGACAGAGAGAGAGACAGAGAGAGTGAGAGACAGACAGAGAGACAGACATACAGACAGACAGAGAGACAGACAGAGAGAGAGTGAGAGACAGACATACAGACAGACTGAGAGAGAGACAGACAGACAGACATACAGACTGAGAGAGAGAGAGACAGACAGACTGAGAGAGAGAGAGACAGACAGACACAGAGAGAGACAGACAGAGAGACAGCCAGACAGACAGAGAGAGCCAGACAGAGAGAGTGAGAGACAGACAGACAGACTGAGAGAGAGAGAGACAGACAGACAGACACAGAGAGAGACAGACAGGGAGACAGACAGACAGACAGATCTCTCTGATATACATTTGTTTGTGTTCACAAAGGTGCTGAGAAAAAGAGACAACTTTTGTGTATCAACGCGCCTTTATTTTGAAAAATACCTCTCCTCCAGCTGTCTGACTCGGGACCAGCTGGTCACACTGCAGGAAATAATGACGAGAATGTGACGCCACTTCTTAAATGTGCATCCACAATAAAAAGAAACAAAAAGACAAAGATGTGAACTGTCATAATTAAGGGTTAATTTCTGTAAAGTAATGGATACACTCGGATATTTACACGGAAGAACAACACGGCAGCGACTACGTTTACACATCATGTTCCTGTTTTATTCTGAAAAACGCCATCTTCCTGTAAGCTGTTTATACGGCTAACGTGTGAATATTCTTCTACATTTTTAAGATTCTTCCAAAGTGGTCCAGCAGTGGAGGACTAGTATATGTTTCAGTCCGTCCAGCAGCTTCTAGAAAAGGTCGAAAAAGAGAAATACGGCGAAAGAAATGTGACCAATGTAATAAAAAAAACATTGAAAAAATTGCCAAAATGACAAAAAAAAAATTTAAGAAGCTTGAAACACTTAAAAAAAATGACAAGAACTTCGAAAAAAGCGAGTAAAACGCTGAAAAAAAATACAAAAAAAAAAAAAAAAAAAAACGTCCAAAAAGCAAAAGAGAAATTTTAGGAAAAAAAATAAAAAGACCAAAATGTCGTAAATGTGACACAACTTCCACACAAAAAAACATCGAAATAAACGAGATAAATTAGGAAAAAAATCGTCGACAAAGTGACGAACTTTCAAATAAAAAAAAAAAAAAAGAAAAATTTCGAAAAAATGACGAACTTTCTAAAAAAAAAAAGCATGAACATTTTTGAAAAAGCAACACGAACTTTAAAAAAGGTCAAAGATGATATTCCTCTAAGTCAGGGGTCTCCAACAGGGGGTCCGGGACCCCTAGGGGGTCCTCAGAGTCAATTTTTTAAGTCTTTTCAAAAATGAAAATGTCTTAACGGTAATCTAACATATTAATATAATGGTAGGCTTACTGGCCAATAGGTGAGGTAGTCACTAAGGCCATCCGCAGATACAGCTCATATGAGGGTTAATTCTGCCAATGTATGTTTGACATTTAAACTAGGGCTGTCAAATGATTACATTTTCTTAATCGCGATTAATCGCATATTTTATCACATGATTAAAGTTCTATTATTTAGCATTTCAGATCAGTTTTTAAGTCCATATTAACGATGGAAGCCGTTCTTACCAGAGGATCTGGATCGGGAATCAAATGAATGCAAAGAAAGTGACTTTATGAACTTGATTTTAAGATTTTTATTTGTTTATTATATATTTAATCTAGTCACACATTTGAATTTAACAACAACAACTTTGAATGCACCACAAGGCTGTAAATTACCAGTTTCATTGAACGCACCGTCTGTGTTTTTCCGACAACAGCAGCTGCAGATTGTTACATCCCGGTGTTGATCCTCTACAGTGAAATACAGACACACTTTACACCGTTTAGCGTTAGCTGTTAGCATTATAACCGTGTTTAATCCAGCTACTAGCTAGCAGTAGGCTAACGTTACCTGCTGTCGAGTATAGTGTTAACTAGCTAGCGGTAGGCTAACGTTAGCTGCTGTTGAGTATAGTGTTAACTAGCTAGCGGTAGGCTAACGTTAGCTACTGTCGAGTATAGTGTTAACTAGCTAGCGGTAGGCTAACGTTAGCTACTGTCGAGTATAGTGTTAACTAGCTAGCGGTAGGCTAACGTTAGCTAATGTCAAGTATAGTGTTAACTAGCTAGCGGTAGGCTAACGTTAGCTAATGTCAAGTATAGTGTTAACTAGCTAGCGGTAGGCTAACGTTAGCTAATGTCGAGTATAGTGTTAACTAGCTAGCGGTAGGCTAACGTTAGCTACTGTCGAGTATAGTGTTAACTAGCTAGCGGTAGGCTAACGTTAGCTGCTGTTGAGTATAGTGTTAACTAGCTAGCGGTAGGCTAACGTTAGCTGTTGTTGAGTATAGTGTTAACTAGCTAGCGGTAGGCTAACGTTAGCTGCTGTTGAGTATAGTGTTAACTAGCGTCCCGTGTAGCGGTGTGTGTGTAGCCTGTATCGTCCGTCTCAGAGCATCAGAGAGAAGAGCAGACATATCAGCGGCTCCAGAATGAGGCGCCGAAATCGGCGTTGCTATTCCTGCAGCAGCAGGATGTGTTATGAGGAAGTACGGCAAAATAGTCGCCTGTTAGGCACGACGCAAAGCCGAGTGAAGAGAAAATAAAATAATAACTGGTGGCATGCGATTAATACGATTAAAAAAAATTAACGCATTATGCTCGACCCTTAATCGCATCGCGAGTAACGCGTTAATGCTGACAGCCCTAATTAAAACAATATAAGGCTATATTAATAGCTAAGTATTTTTTTGTGATCAAATAATTTTTATTGTACAGTTAAACAAATACACTGGACAGAAGTATAGCTTAGTATTCTATGCAAAATAGGTATGTATAGAGATTTAGGCCGCCCTATACGTTATTGTAGGCCCAGTTTAATTTACAACTGCATTTTATACAATATATGCAGGGTTCAAAATTAGCTGGTAGAATATGCAAGTGGCTGGTGAGCTTCAGTCACCAGCCAAATAACCAATGGTAATATATTAAAGTGGCTGGTCTAATTTGAACATTCACTAGCCATTTGGCTGGTGGACGAAAAGGTTAATTTTGAACCCTGAATATATGTAGTAGGGGTCCCTGGTCTGTCTCTCTTTCAGTTAGGGGTCCTTGGCTTAAAAAGCGTTGAAAGACCCCTGCTCTAAGCTGTTTCCACGGCCACTGAAAGAGAAGTCTAGGTCTGTTTTACAGGATGTTTCCAGCGGTCGAGGACTTGTTGGAGCGTCCTTCTTTCAGTCCTTCAACCAGCTTCTAGAAAAGGTCGAAAAAAGTGAGAAAAACGTTGAAAAAATTGCCAAATGACATTAAAAAAGTGCGAAAAACACCAAAAACATCCCCAAAAAAATTGCCAAAATGAAAAAAAAAAATAAAATAAAAATAGGCTAAAATGTTTGGAATAAAGACAAAAATGAAAAAAAAAAAATGAAGAAGCTTGAAACACTTTAAAAAAAATAAGAACTTTGAAAAAAGCGAGGAAAAACGCTGAAAACCGTACTTAAAACCTCCCAAAAAAAGCAAGAAAAATTTCCGAAAAAAAAAAAAGACAAAAATGTCGGAAATGTGACAAAACTTCCATACAAAAAAATTACTTTTAGAAAAGCGTGAAAAAAAATTGGAAACAACAACTTTGCCGCTGACCTTTCGAAAGTGCAACCAATGAGATAACAGCATAGGCGGCTTAAAGGAGATGTATTGCATTGATAACACACGCCCAAGATACCCATCGCGTCAGAAAGCGTGAGAATGTGTTGAATATCATCATATTAAAAATAACAATAGAGCTCAACAGTCCCGCCCACAGCGGGTTCCGGTAGTAAAAATATAACGCATTTTCTCCGTTGACATTTGCAGTATACGGCATAACATGGTAACCGTCGATGGTAGACTTAAAACCAGCTACGACATGACTCAGCGATTGTATATGCTCATATAGACGCCACAAATCATGGGGCACTACCCTTGGTTTGAGATAAATGTCTTTTATTTGCGATGTCTTGGATAAGTACTTCATTACCCACAATCCCACAGTGATGCCTCTGATTGGTGGAGCTCATGCTGGTGAGGAGGGGGGGGGGGGTGTCAGAACCCGATCTGTGCCGCCTGCACGATCCGTCACGAGGATTTACGACACTGCACGAATCACAATCTGTTCCTACGCTTCTGACATTAGCCTCCGCCGGGAAGCTAACGTTAGTTTAGCTAACAGCTAATTTGGCTAACCGCTAGCTGACAGCTTGATTCAGTGTAAAATAACGTTAACTCAAACTTAACGCTGGGTAACGCCGTCTACAGCTGACGTAACAGCCGTTATATATGCTAACGGTTATTTTCAGGTTTTATTTTGAGTCTTTTAAAGTTATTACATGCTGTCTCAGCTAGCGGTTAGCTGAATTAGTTGTTAGCTAAACTAACGTTAGCTTCCTTTGTCCAGTGGTGCGCGGTGGTTCATGGGATGAGTAGTTCCTTCGCTCTGAGATGACGATGTGTTCACAGTCTTGTACCTTTTGACTTTTTTTGGATTTTCTGTTCGTTTTTTCAGTCGAAATCATATGTTGTATGCTTATGAGTCACGTCGTAGCTGGTTAGCGTAAGGCAGTCCCTCCAGAAGAACATGATTATGCCATCCCATAATTCAATGCATAATCAGCCAGAGTCCGCATATCTATGCGGGGGCGGGGGGGCGCGCATTTTTCCAAATACGCCTCACTTTCACCTCATAAATTGCCGATTTCCGTGCAAAATATGCGGGGCTTGCATGACTTCATAATCCCCGCAAAAGTCACACATATATCTCAGCAGAAAGTTGAAAAATGTTGCGTTTACTTCACACAAGAGCAGCCGTTTTCCCTTGCTGCCATGGGAACGTTATGAAGTGACGTAATTACGCGAAGTGAACATCATCGAAAAGCTGCAGACGCCGTGATGAAGCCACGATGGAACCGAAGTTTTTGCAAGTTCCCGCATAAAGTATTTTTGCCTGCAACAATCACAAAAAACTCGCACATTTCTCTGGAAGGACTGGGAAGGCATGGTCTAAAACTCCTTATGTACGGATTTCTCAACAGCGGGACTGTTGGGCTCTATAGTGGAACATGAACGTGCAGGTAAACGTAGTCGATGTGTGTAGGAGAGGCTGCGTGTTTACTGAGAGACTCTAATAATCATCGATCGGGAACTCGTAGATTTCATCCAGGATGGAGCCCGTCGAGGACTGTCCCTCCTCGATGGGCCACGGATCGTACCAGGAAGTGGTCGTCTCTGTCGTTGTGGTGATTGTTGTGGTTGTTGGCGGTAACGTAGTCGTCGTCATCATCCGCAGTAATTTCTGCTGGCGGAGGCGACGGCGACGAGCTATCCTGAGCCGCCTCTGCCGCTCGGCACTGACTGGTGAACTCGGTGAAAAGTTGTTGTTGTTGTTGCCGTCAAGCACACGCCTGTTTCCGTTAGCGACCGCCGGCCTCTGCGCTCGGTTGTTGCCGTAGCTGAGTCGAATCGGCCGGCTGCCGTGGAGAGCCATAATCTGCAGAGGAATCAAGAAGGACACTTGGTTTATTAGCACTAAACTGGGGCTCTGCAACCTGCAACCGTTCAAAACATCTTAAAATAATCTGTCTGGAGCTGCAACAGATAATCAGACCCAAACACAAGATGCAGCCGCAGACTTTCGCAGATTTTAAGCAAATTAAAATCTTCTCCCAAAACATTGCACACACGCATGCAAGTACCTACAGCGTAGGGTCGGTATCTATGGCGTCGGGTCGGTATCTACGTACGTACCTACCGCGTAGGGTCGGTATCTATGGCGTCGGGTCGGTATCTACGTACGTATCTATGGCGTAGGGTCCGTATCTACGTAGGTAACTATGGCGTCGGGTCGGTATCTACGTACGTATCTATGGCGTCGAGTCGGTATCTATGGCGTAGGGTCGGTATCTACGTATGTATCTATGGCGTCGAGTCGGTATCTATGGCGTCGGGTCGGTATCTACATACGTATCTATGGCGTCGGGTCGGTATCTACGGCGTAGGGTCGGTATCTACGGCGTAGGGTCGGTATCTACGTACGTACAGCGTAGGGTTGGTATCTATGGCGTAGGGTCGGTATCTATGGCGTCGGGTCGGTATCTACGTACGTTCCTACGGCGTAGGGTCGGTATCTATGGCGTCGGGTCGGTATCTACGTACGTACCTACAGCGTAGGGTCGGTATCTACGTACGTATCTATGGCGTCGGGTCGGTATCTACGTACGTATCTATGGCGTCGGGTCGGTATCTATGGCGTAGGGTCGGTATCTATGGTGTCGGGTCGGTATCTACGTACGTATCTATGGCGTCGGGTCGGTATCTATGGCGTAGGGTCCGTATCTACGTACATACCTACAGCGTAGGGTCGGTATCTATGGCGTCGGGTCGGTATCTACGTACGTATCTATGGCGTCGGGTCGGTATCTATGGCGTAGGGTCGGTATCTACGTACGTATCTATGGCGTCGGGTCGGTATCTACGTACGTATCTACGGCGTAGGGTCGGTATCTATGGCGTCGGGTCGGTATCTACGTACGTACCTACAGCGTAGGGTCGGTATCTATGGCGTCGGGTCGGTATCTACGTACGTACCTACAGCGTAGGGTCGGTATCTATGGCGTCGGGTCGGTATCTACGTACGTATCTATGGCGTCGGGTCGGTATCTACATACGTACGTACCTACGGCGTCGGGTCGGTATTTACCTACGTCTCTATGGCGTCGGCTCGGTATTTACGTACATACCTATGGGGTACGGTCGGTATCTATGGCATCGAGGCGGTATCTACGTACGTCTCTATGGCGTCGGGTCGGTATCTACGTACGTATCTATGGCGTCGGGTCGGTATCTACATACGTACGTACCTACGGCGTAGGGTCGGTATCTACGTACATATCTACGGCGTCGGGTCGGTATTTACCTACGTCTCTATGGCGTCGGCTCGGTATTTACGTACATACCTATGGGGTACGGTCGGTATCTATGGCATCGAGGCGGTATCTACGTACGTACCTACAGCGTACGGTCGGTATCTACGTACGTACCTACGGCGTACGGTCGGTATCTACGTACGTACCTACAGCGTACGGTCGGTATCTACGTACGTACCTACGGCGTACGGTCGGTATCTACGTATGTTCCTACGCCGTAGGGTACGTATCTACGTACGTACCTACGGCGTACGGTCGGTATCTACGTCCGTACCTACGGCGTTGGGTCGGTATCTACGTACGTTCCTACGCCATAGGGTACGTATCTACGTACGTACCTACGGCGTAGGGTCGGTATCTACGTACGTTCCTACAGCGTAGGGTCGGTGTCTACGTACGTACCTACGGCGTAGGGTCCGTATCTACGTACGTACCTACGGCGTAGGGTCGGTGTCTACGTACCTACCTACGGCGTAGGGTCGGTATCTACGTATGTTCCTACGGCGTAGGGTCCGTATCTACGTACCTACGGCGTAGGGTCGGTATCTACGTACGTACCTACGGCGTAGGGTCGGTATCTACGTATGTTCCTACGGCGTAGGGTCCGTATCTACGTACGTACCTACGGCGTAGGGTCGGTATCTATGTATGTTCCTACGGCGTAGGGTCCGTATCTACGTACGTACCTACGGCGTAGGGTCGGTGTCTACGTACGTACCTACGGCGTAGGGTCGGTGTCTACGTACGTACCTACGGCGTAGGGTCGGTGTCTACGTACGTACCTACGGCGTAGGGTCCGTATCTACGTACCTACGGCGTAGGGTCGGTATCTACGTACGAGCCGGAGCTGGAGCCGTAGTTTACAGACCCCTGAACTAGACAGGTATGTTCAGGGTGTGTTCAAGGTGTGTTCAGGGTCGGTATCTATGGCGTCGGGTCGGTATCTACGTACGTACCTACAGCGTAGGGTCGGTATCTATGGCGTCGGGTCGGTATCTACGTACGTACCTACAGCGTAGGGTCGGTATCTATGGCGTCGGGTCGGTATCTACGTACGTATCTATGGCGTCGGGTCGGTATCTATGGCGTCGGGTCGGTATCTATGGCGTAGGGTCGGTATCTACGTACGTACGTACCTACGGCGTAGGGTCCGTATCTACGTACATACCTACAGCGTAGGGTCGGTATCTATGGCGTCGGGTCGGTATCTACGTACGTATCTATGGCGTCGGGTTGGTATCTATGGCGTAGGGTCGGTATCTACGTACGTATCTATGGTGTCGGGTCGGTATCTATGGCGTAGGGTCGGTATTTACGTACGTATCTATGGTGTCGGGTCGGTATCTACGTCTTAGGGTCCGTATCTACGTACGTATCTATGGCGTCGGGTCGGTATCTATGGCGTAGGGTCGGTATCTACGTACGTATCTATGGCGTCGGGTCGGTATCTATGGCGTAGGGTCGTATTTACGTACGTATCTATGGTGTCGGGTCGGTATCTACGGCTTAGGGTCCGTATCTACGTACGTATCTATGGCGTCGGGTCGGTATCTATGGCGTAGGGTCGGTATCTACGTACGTATCTATGGCGTCGGGTCGGTATCTATGGCGTAGGGTCGGTATTTACGTACGTATCTATGGCGTCGGGTCGGTATCTACGTACGTACCTACAGCGTAGGGTCGGTATCTATGGCGTAGGGTCGGTATCTACGTACGTATCTACGACGTAGGGTCCATATCTACGTACATACCTACAGCGTAGGGTCGGTATCTATGTACGAGCCGGAGCTGGAGCCGTAGTTTCAGGGTGTGTTCAGGGTGTGTTCAAGGTGTGTTCAGGGTGTGTTCAAGGTGTGTTCAGGGTGTGTTCAAGGTGTGTTCAGGGTGTGTTCAGGGTGTGTTCAGGGTGTGTTCAGGGTGTGGTCAGGGTGTGTTCAAGGTGTGTTCAAGGTGTGTTCAGGGTGTGTTCAAGGTGTGTTCAGGGTGTGTTCAAGGTGTGTTCAGGGTGTGTTCAAGGTGTGTTCAGGGTGTGTTCAGGGTGTGTTCAGGGTGTGTTCAGGGTGTGGTCAGGGTGTGTTCAAGGTGTGTTCAAGGTGTGTTCAGGGTGTGTTCAAGGTGTGTTCAGGGTGTGTTCAGGGTGTGTTCAGGGTGTGTTCAAGGTGTGTTCAGTTCAGACCTGTTTGATGCGGTCCCAGTTAGACTTGGCAAGGTTGAAGCTACACGCCGTGGCTCCGGACTGGTAACCCACCACACACAGCTTGGTGACGGGAGAGAAGCCGTCAGCTCGAGCCGTCACGCGGTACTCGCCCGGGTTCAGCAGCCGCCAGTAGTCTCCCGTCGGAGCTGCAGTCACGGAGAGAGCACGGACATTTAAACATGGACTGCAAAATAATGGAAGAAGCTTTTGAGTCTAAAAACTTTTTTTCCAGGAGGAGGGGGAGGAGGAGGAGGAGGAGGAGGAGAGGAAGGAGAGGAGGAGGAGGAGGAGAGGAGGGAGAGGAGGAGAGGAGGAGGGGGAGGAGGAGAGGAGGGAGAGGAGGAGGGGGAGGGAGAGAGGAGGAGAGGAGGAGGAGGAGGAGAGGAAATCTGTTCTATAGACCTGTGGTGACATCGTGGTTGATTCCCTCTACGGACACGGTGGCGTTGGCGATGGCGTTCCCCTGCTGATCCTTCACAATGCCTCTGATGCCGCGATGCACCTGGAGACAGAGGGGGAGGGAGAGGGGGAGGGAGAGGGGGAGGGAGGGGGGAGGGAGAGGGAGGGAGAGGGGGAGGGAGGGGGAGGAGAGAGGAGGAAGAGGGAGAGTTAAAAAGTTAGTTCAAGGTGTAATGGGTGTTGTTCTTCTAAAGGAAAAGCAATTTTTATTCAATTTATTCATACACAAAGACAATTCAAAGTGCTTTACACACACACACACACACACACACACACACACACACACACACAGTCACACACACACACACACACACAGTCACACACACACACACACACACACACACACACACACACACACAGTCACACACACACACACACACACACACACACACACACACACACACACACAGTCACACACACACACAGTCACACACACACACACACACACACACACAGTCACACACACACACACACACACACACAAATATACACACACACACACACACGCACACACACACACATATACAGTCACACACACAGTTTAAAGTCTTGATTTAAAAGAAGTGTTCTGGAAATGTATTCCATAACTGTGGTGCGTAAAAACTAAAAGCTGCTTCTCTTTTTCTGTTTTGTAAATAAACTAAATAAGTGAAATGTGACCGACCTGTTCCATGAAGATGAGCATAGCTTCTCTGTTCTTCTCCCACTCGTACGCTAGCTCGATCTGATGAGGGAACTTATCACATCCCAGGAAAACGGACAGCTCGAAACAGTTGGTGTGCAGGTAGCTGAAATCATTCATACCTGGAGAACAAACACGCACTGTAAACTCTAGCTGAGCTGCACATATTGTCCACCAGGGTGTGCTATATACATGCTGTAAAAGATGTTTGAACTGCACAGAAAAATCTGCATCTTTGCCTTCACGCCGTCGGTACATACATAGGTATACGTGAAGATACTGACCCTACGCCAAAGGTATGTAGGGATATGGACCCTACGCCGTAGGTTCGTGGAGATACTGGCCCTACGCCATAGGTATGTGGGGATATGGACCCTACGGCGTAGGTTCGTGGAGATACGGGCCCTACGCCGTAGGTACGTGGAGATACTGGCCCTACGCCATAGGTATGTGGGGATATGGACCCTACGCCGTAGGTACGTGGAGATACGGGCCCTACGCCGTAGGTACGTGGAGATACGGGCCCTACGCCATAGGTACGTGGAGATACGGGCCCTACGCCATAGATATACGTGAAGATACCGACCCTACGCCATAGGTATGTGTAGATACCGACCCTACACTGTAGGTATGTGGAGATACGGACTCTATGCCATAGGTACATTGAGATACGGGCCCTACGCAATAGTTACGTGGAGATACGGACACTACGCCATAGGTATGTGGAGATACAGACCCTACGCAATAGT
>CM042314.1:1401728-1406728 GCA_023566125.1 Zingel zingel | reverse complement strand
GGGTCCAAGACAAGACCAAGTCCAAAAAGGTTTGAGTCCGAGTCAAGACCAAGTCCAAAGAGGTTCGGGTCCAAGACAAGACCAAGTCCAAAAAGGTTTGAGTCTGAGTCAAGACCGAGTCCAAAGAGGTTTGGGTCCAAGATGAGACCAAGTCCAAAAAGGTTCGGGTCCAAGACAAGACCAAGTCCAAAAAGGTTTGAGTCTGAGTCAAGACCAAGTCCAAAGAGGTTCGAGTCCGAGTCAAGACCGAGTCCAGGCCATCTTCTAACCGTAAACAAACCGGGAACTATATTCTCAGACGGAAGAATATAGTACTTGGGCGGAGTGATTAGCTTTGCAGCAAGCCTTTCTGAGAATATAGTTCCCGGTTTGTTTACGGTTAGAAGATGGCTGTGTCTCATGTTACGTTGGTTTTTGTACACGCTGTGACTCTACAAATCACAACATGGAAATAGGAACATGTTGGAGTTATTTTGTCACTTATTCGGAGCAGTAGGCTAGTTGGAACCAGTTACCTCCAGGATCTGTGCTAGGCTAAGCTACCGGTGGAACCGTCAGACAGCGTTACAGCACGCACGGAGATGAGAAGGCTATGTATTGACTTATCTAACTCTGGGGGTTACGGTGAATAAGCTAAAGTCCCAATAAGTCGGCGTATTCCTTTAGGATGCTTCTTCAGGTTGGAGGGGAGTAATTTGGACGCTGAAAGGAGATTGGTTGCTGGCAAGCAGAGGTTGCACTGCACAGTTATATTTCGTTCTCCCTGTTATTTCTTTAATATGAAATGCTGTTTGAATTTCCAAGATAGAAACACGTTCCTGCCCTGGCTCTGTTGTGCCGGTTCCGGTTCCATCTCTACCTCTATCACTGATCACGCAAATAGCTAATCTTTTCGTTTTCATATTGGGGCTTCTAGGAAATGCATGGAGTTGCGAGAGTGAAAAACTTGTGAAAGAGAGCAGTATCGTCATGTAATCTATTGATTTCAACAATGTAACTGTATTCTAAATACCAACTATTTAAATTGTAACTGTAACGGAATACAGTTACTCATAGTTTGTATTCTGAATACGTAACGGCGGTACATGTATTCCGTGACTCCCCAACACTGACCATAATCTGCTGACTTCCACCTGGTGTTTATGTGGCTTCACAGTGAATCATTGCTGGAGCCATCGAGGTACAAACAGTCGTCAGATGTTTAACTGCCTGGGTCATGGTGGATTGAACACCTTCCCACCTATTTCGTGCTCTGTGGGGTTTCCAGAGATGATCATGGCCATGATGTCCAGTCCCTTGGAGCTGCACACCGGAACCGGCACAACAGAGCCAGGGCAGGACTGGCTCTGTTGTGCCGGTTCCGGTTCCATCTCTACCTCTATCACTGATCACGCAAATAGCTAATCTTTTCGTTTTCATATTGGGGCTTCTAGGAAATGCATGGAGTTGCGAGAGTGAAAAACTTGTGAAAGAGAGCAGTATCGTCATGTAATCTATTGATTTCAACAATGTAACTGTATTCTAAATACCAACTATTTAAATTGTAACTGTAACGGAATACAGTTACTCATAGTTTGTATTCTGAATACGTAACGGCGGTACATGTATTCCGTGACTCCCCAACACTGACCATAATCTGCTGACTTCCACCTGGTGTTTATGTGGCTTCACAGTGAATCATTGCTGGAGCCATCGAGGTACAAACAGTCGTCAGATGTTTAACTGCCTGGGTCATGGTGGATTGAACACCTTCCCACCTATTTCGTGCTCTGTGGGGTTTCCAGAGATGATCATGGCCATGATGTCCAGTCCCTTGGAGCTGCGGCCCAGGCTGTAGACGCTGGTGATGTTGGGACACTCCGCATTCACCGACTTCATCAGCTGAACACGGGAGATGATGGAAAAAAAAGTCAGTGTGCAAAGTATTTTATTCACGGAACAGCTCAAGCCTCAGACTTTTTCCACACAAAAAAATCTTTGAAATGTGTCCAGTATTGAGCAAGAACGCTGTAAAGAAGCTGAAAAGTAACCCGACAGGACAAATGTTCAGCGTCCACTAAAAGTTCTGTTGTTGCTGCTGACAGACTCAGATTATTATTCTAAGTGTCTGACAACATTATGAGATAGATCCCTACATAGATAGACCTTTTAGTTAAAGAGTGAGATCCTTTTAGTTTAACTTGAAACAGCCCCGAAATCACCACCACCAAACTCCACCAGATTCCATGTAAATAATCAGGAATTTTAGCGTGTATAGAGCCAGCATATTTCCACCAGACTCCATGTAAATAATCAGGACTTTTAGCGTGTATAGAGCCAGCATATTTCCACCAGACTCCATGTAAATAATCAGGACTTTTATCATCGTAAAACACACTTCATTCAAAGTGGACAGAAACTAAATAAAACTATCAAAAGCCGTGGTTCATCAAAGCTTGGTTCATCTTTCCACTGTTCCAACAATCACCACTCTGGTTTGGTTGAAATAAACCCTTAATTCACCCATTTACATGTGGAGATATGCTGGCTCTATACATGCTAAAAGTACTGATTATTTACATGGAGTCTGGTGGAAATATGCTGGCTCTATACATGCTAAAAGTCCTGATAATTTACATGGAGTCTGGTGGAAATATGCTGGCTCTATACACGCTAAAAGTCCTGATTATTTACATGGTGTCTGGTGGGTTTGGTGATGGTGATTTCGGGGCTGTTTCATGTTAAATTAAAAGGATCTTACTCTTTAACTAAAAGGTCTATCTCTGTAGGGATCCTTTCATAATGTTGTCAGACTCTTAGAATAATAATAGACTGTATAGTCAGCGGCAAAAATGGACAAAAATTTAATTAATGTTACATTGCAGCTTGTTTTCTTGCTTAATAAATTACTTCCCATCAGTCAACTCCCCTTCAGCTGCAATCTGGTGCTCGAAATAATAAAATGGGAAGGAGTGAGCCCTCTGCAGGGGATTTAATATGAGTTTATATTAAAGTGGATTAAAGCATGCTTCAATGTTTAATTGTTCCTCGGACATTACTTTGTTTTCGTCTTTGGGAAAATAGCAGTCCATATGAGTTAGGAAAAGTGCAGAAAAAGCGACAAAAACATTAATAACAAAAAACATCAGAATAAATGTCAAAAAACTCCCCAAAACACCGTTGAAAAAAGCGACAAAAACAGCGGAATTGTTGCCTATAGGGCACCAAATTGGTTAGGGCACTTCCTGTGTGTTTTCGGCTGTATGTGCGGACACCTTCCTGTGTGTTTTGGGCTGTATGTGCGGACACCTTCCTGTGTGTTTTGGGCTGTATGTGCGGACACCTTCCTATGTGTTTTGGGCTGTATGTGCGGAGACCTTCCTGTGTATTTTTCGGCTGTATGTGCGGACACCTTCATGTGTGTTTTGGGCTGTATGTGCGGAGATTGGCTGTATGTGCGGATACCTTCCTGTGTGTTTCGTGCTGTGCGGACACCTTCCTGTGTGTTTCGGGCTGTATGTGCGGACACCTTCCTGTGTGTTTTGGGCTGTATGTGCGGAGACCTTCCTGTGTGTTTTCGGCTGTATGTGCGGAGACCTTCCTGTGTATTTTGGGCTGTATGTTCGGAAACCTTCCTGTGTGTTTTGGGCTGTATGTGCGGACACCTTCCTGTGTATTTTTCGGCTGTATGTGCGGACACCTTCCTGTGTGTTTTGGGCTGTATGTGCGGAGACCTTCCTGTGTGTTTTGGGCTGTATGTGCGGACACCTTCCTGTGTGTTTCGGGCTGTATGTGCGGAGACCTTCCTGTGTGTTTTTGGCTGTATGTGCGGAGATCTTCCTGTGTGTTTTCGGCTGTATGTGCGGACACCTTCCTGTGTGTTTCGGGCTGTATGTGCGGACACCTTTCTGTGTGTTTTGGGCTGTATGTGCGGACACCTTCCTGTGTGTTTCTGGCTGTATGTGCGGACACCTTCCTGTGTGTTTTCGGCTGTATGTGCGGACACCTTCCTGTGTGTTTTCGGCTGTATGTGCGGATACCTTCCTGTGTGTTTCGGGCTGTATGTGCGGACACCTTCCTGTGTGTTTTCGGCTGTATGTGCAGAGACCTTCCTGTGTGTTTCAGGCTGTATGTGCGGACACCTTCCTGTGTGTTTTAGGCTGTATGTGCGGACACCTTCCTGTGTGTTTCGGGCTGTATGTGCGGACACCTTCCTGTGTGTTTTCGGCTGTATGTGCGGACACCTTCCTGTGTGTTTTCGGCTGTATGTGCGGACACCTTCCTGTGTGTTTTCGGCTGTATGTGCGGACACTTTCCTGTATATTTTTCGGCTGTATGTGCGGACACCTTCCTGTGTGTTTTCGGCTGTATGTGCGGACACCTTCCTGTGTGTTTTGGGCTGTATGTGCGGACACCTTCCTGTGTGTTTTGGGCTGTATGTGCGGACACCTTCCTGTGTGTTTTCTGCTGTATGTGCGGACACCTTCCTGTGTGTTTTGGGCTGTATGTGCGGACACCTTCCTGTGTGTTTTGGGCTGTATGTGCGGAGATTGGCTGTATGTGCGGACACCTTCCTGTGTGTTTTCGGCTGTATGTGCGGACACCTTCCTGTGTGTTTTCGGCTGTATGTGCGGATACCTTCCTGTGTGTTTCGGGCTGTATGTGCGGACACCTTCCTGTGTGTTTTCGGCTGTATGTGCGGAGACCTTCCTGTGTGTTTCAGGCTGTATGTGCGGACACCTTCCTGTGTGTTTTCGGCTGTATGTGCGGACACCTTCCTGTGTGTTTCGGGCTGTATGTGCGGACACCTTCCTGTGTGTTTTCGGCTGTATGTGCGGACACCTTCCTGTGTGTTTTCGGCTGTATGTGCGGACACCTTCCTGTGTGTTTTCGGCTGTATGTGCGGACACTTTCCTGTATATTTTTCGGCTGTATGTGCGGACACCTTCCTGTGTGTTTTCGGCTGTATGTGCGGACACCTTCCTGTGTGTTTTGGGCTGTATGTGCGGACACCTTCCTGT
>CM042314.1:1389228-1396728 GCA_023566125.1 Zingel zingel | reverse complement strand
GTAAGTGGTTGCTGTGTATGTACCGGTAAGTATTTGCTGTGTATGTACCGGCAAGTGTTTGCTGTATATGTACCGGTAAGTGGTTGCTGTGTATGTACCGGTAAGTATTTGCTGTGTATGTACCGGCAAGTGTTTGCTGTATATGTACCGGTAAGTATTTGCTGTGTATATACCGGTAAGTATTTGCTGTGTATGTACCAGTAAGTGTTTGCTGTGTATGTACCGGTAAGTATTTGATGTGTATGTGCTGGTAAGTATTTGCTGTGTATGTACCGTAAGTGTCTGCTGTGTATGTGCCGGTAAGTGTTTGCTGTATATGTACCGGTAAGTATTTGCTGTGTATGTACCGGTAAGTATTTGCTGTGTACCTGCATGTTGAGGCGCGCCCTCTGCGGTGCAAAGATGTACTGCGACATGGAGGAGGCTGACAGCTGGTCCGGCTCCATCCGATGGGACTCCATCCCGAGGGGAGGACACTCTGCCACAGACACACATTACATCATATGTTAGGAGGACACTGCCACAGACACACATTACATCATATGTTAGGAGGACACTACCACAGACACACAGCATTACATCATATGTTAGGACACTACCACAGATACACATTACAGTATATGTTAGGAGGACACTGCCACAGATACATTACATTATATGTTAGGAGGACACTGCCAAAGACACACACATTACATCATATGTTAGGAGGACACTGCCACAGACACACATTACATCATATGTTAGGAGGACACTACCACAGACACACAGCATTACATCATATGTTAGGACACTACCACAGATACACATTACAGTATATGTTAGGAGGACACTGCCACAGATACATTACATTATATGTTAGGAGGACACTGCCAAAGACACACACATTACATCATATGTTAGGAGGACACTGGCAAAGACACACATTACATCATATGTTAGGAGGACACTGCCAAAGACACACACATTACATCATATGTTAGGATGACACTGCCAAAGACACACACATTACATCATATGTTAGGATGACACTGCCACAGGCACACATTAATTACATCATAAGTTAGGACACTGCCACAGACACACATTACATCATATGTTAGGAGTTGGTAGTTTCATACGATACAGACAAAGATCGATTCAAATCGGGAAAAAAAATATACTTTTTGAACCCAGCCATATTTAGCAAATTTTTATGCAATATTTTCCAGATGTGAACAACAGACTTACTCTTTGGCTCTTTGAAGACTCGAGGTCTGCTTCTGGCTCGCTCCTCAGCCTCCTTCAGCTTCTGCTCTCTCTCTGGAAGAAGTCAGAAAAACAGAAACTCAATGCCAAGGTAATTGTCTTGGCTGAATATTTTCTCTGTGTCTCTCTGCCCAGGAATGATCCAGAAACTCATGGTTATTTTGTTAATGTGCCAGAAATCCGCCCGGGCTGTAGTGTGCAGTGAAACCAGCCAGATGTTGTGATTTCCCTCCCAATAAAAGTGCGCTCTGATCAAACTTGGATCATCCTGACCCACAGAGCTGACCCCCATCCATCATCTTCATATTCTCACACACTGAACACTGAGGGCCCTATTTTAACGATCTAAGCGCACGGCGTGAAGCGCCTGGTGCAGGTGCGTTTAGGGCGTGTCCAAATCCACTGTTGCTAGTTTGACGGCTGATTAAAAAGGGTCCGTGTGCCGGGTCATGGTTCTAAAGGGTTGTACTTAGTGACGTCATTAATCAGGGGTGTGTTTTGGGCGTAACATGCAATCAACCAATCAGAGATCATCTCCCATTCCCCTTAAAAGCCAGGCACGTTTGGACCTTGGAGCATTGCTGTTATGATGGAGGATTTGCACCGTAATATTTGTATTTTGTAATCTTCTGCATGTGTGTGTGCTGCTGTGCGTCCCTGTGTGTGTAACAAGCAGAGTGTGCGTGCGGTGCATAAGCATAGACACATTTTATTAATTTAGGAGTTTCAGCGTCCGCCTAGCCTGGCCCACCTGCTTCTCATCATAGTCGTCAGATTCATTTACCAAATAATCAATAATATAATCAGAGAAGAGGGAGGCAGGCCAGTACAGCCCGATCCGAATGGGGAGAGTTCTAGCCCGACCAAGCTCCTCTCCTTAACCTGTCTCTCTTAGTTATGCTGTTATAGTTTTAGACTGCCGGGGGACTTCCTTCCTTTGAATGAGCTCCTCTCCCCTCTCTTTCCATTAGTGTGCATCCATCTCCCAGAAATTCTTGTTACTAACCTAGCTCTGGGGAGCTTATTCCCCAGAGGTTTCTTTTCACCCAGCATGTTTCCTTGGATTAAGGTTGCACCAAAATCATGGTTGCAGCTGTCGCCGTGGTCCTACTGCACGCCCTGCTACGTCCTGCTACGCTCTGTGGTGCCCTGCTACGTCCTGCTACATCCTGCTACGTCCGGCTACACTCTGTAGTGCCCTGCAGTGCCCTGCTATGCCCTGCTACGCTCTGCTGTGCCCTGCTACGCCCTGCTATGCTCTGCTGTGCCCTGCTACGTCTTGCTACGCCATGCGGTGCCCTGCTACGCTCTGCTGTGCCCTGCTATGTCCTGCTACGCTCTGCTGTGCCCTGCTATGTCCTGCTATGCTCTGCTGTGCCCTGCTACGTCTTGCTACGCCATGCGGTGCCCTGCTACGCTCTGCTGTGCCCTGCTACGCTCTGCTGTGCCCTGCTACGTCTTGCTACGCCATGCGGTGCCCTGCTACGCTCTGCCGTGCCATGCTAAGTCCAGCTATGCTCTGCTGTGCCCTACTATGCTCTGCTGTGCCCTGCTACGCTCTGCTGTGCCCTGCTACATCCTGCTACGCTCTGCTGTGCCCTGCTGCATCCTGCTACGCTCTGCTGTGCCCTGCTACATCCTGCTATGTCCGGCTACGCTCTGCGGTGCCCTGCGTCCTGCTATGTCCGGCTACGCTCTGCTGTGCCCTGCTACGTCCTGCTATGTCCGGCTACGCTCTGCTGTCCCAACATGTAACGGTACGGACAACAACTTTGTCCCAACAGGTAACAGTACGGACGACATTTTTGTCCCAACAGGTAACGGTACGGACGACATCTGTGTTCCGACAGGTAACGGTGCGGACAATATCTGTGTCCCGACATGTGACGTTAGGGACGACATCTCCGTCCAAGCAGGTAACGGTGCGGACATCTGTGTCCCAACAGGCGACGGTATGGACAACGATTTTGTCCCAACAGGTGACGGTAGGGACAACATCTGTGTCCCAACAGGTGACGGTAGGGACAACATCTGTCTCCCGACAGGTAACGGTAGGGACAACATCTGTGTCCCGACAGGTAACGGTATGGACAACATATGTGTCCCAACAGGTAAGGATACAACATCTGTGTCCAAGAAGGTAACGGTACGGACAACAACTTTGTCCCAACAGGTAACGGTACGGACAACATCTGTGTCCCGACAGGTGACGTTAGGGACGACATCTCCGTCCAAGCAGGTAACGGTACGGACATCTGTGTCCCAACAGGCGATGGTATGGACAACAACTTTGTCCCAACAGGTGACGGTATGGACAACATATGTGTCCCAACAGGTGACGGTAGGGACAACATCTGTGTCCCGAAAGGTAACGGTATGGACAACATATGTGTCCCAACAGGTGACGGTAGGGACAACATCTGTGTCCTGACAGGTAACGGTATGGACAACATATGTGTCCCAACAGGTAAGGGTACAACATTTGAGTCCAAGCAGGTAACGGTACGGACAACAACTTTATCCCAACAGGTAACAGTACGGACAACATCTGTGTCCCAACAGGTGACGGTACATCAGCGAGGACAGCCGTGTGTCCGAGCAGCTGACAGATAGAAACATGTCGGGAATTAATTTTTAGTAGAGATGCACCGATTACAACTTTCTAGGCCGATTCCGATTTCCAACTGTTTGCTTCCAAATGTTTTTCAACATTTTTGTCGCTTTCCCCTGATTTTTTTGTCACTTTTTTCGATAATTTTCTGCGCGTTTTAAGGACATTTGGCACTTTTTTTCCATATTTAATTTTTTTCAAATGCTATGAAATAAAATTAAATACTAATAGTGAACTGATCATTTCATCTACTTGTGAGGACCGTTGTAGGGATCCATCCACGTGTTTTTTTTATTTTTTTTAACATTTTGGTTGAAAGAAACCCAAAATTTCTGATATAGAAACTTTTTGAAAATGGGTCAAACTTGTTAAGTTTTGCTTTTTTCCTTCGTTGTTTTTATTACATTTTTGTGGCTTTTAAAAAAATCTTTTTGTGACACTTATACACATTTTTTCGGGGAGTTCTTTCCAAAGCATCTGCATTCTCTCAGCCCTCACAACATCTGCTTTGCATTGCTGATGAGTGCTTCAAGCTGCAGAATCATCTAAACTTTCACCTGAATCCAATCCAATCCACTTTGTTTATATCGCACGATTTTAACAAACACAAGGTTTCTAGAAATAACAGAAATAAGTAGAATAAATAAAATACAATATGACAAACACAATACAAATATGCAAGTATTTACATATATATATATATATATATATATATATATATATATATATATATATATAAAACCTGAAGCCCAGATTGCAGTGAGCGTCCACACAGGAAGTGGCCCACTGACCCCCGCCCTGCCTCCTTACACGGTTATATATCTCCAGACTCGCCTTGACAGCCGGCTAACCTCGCTGCACACAGCAGACACGTGGCCAACCACAGCTGGATGGGATGGGAACGCTTCAGAGCAGTCGGGGAGGGGGGCAACATACGGCTCGAGGGCCAGAAGCATTCGGAGAGAAGTCTTTTACCGTGGGGGTGGGGGGGAAATCTATGTATTGTGATGTGTTTTTTTCCGCTGACAGCGACTACATACACACAGACATGCAGAGAGACACACACACACACAGAGACACACACACACATAGAGACACACACACACACACACACACAGAGAGACACACACACACACACACACACACACATACAGGGCTATCAGTAATGATGATCAGCCTTCATTCTGTAACAGCTCCGTGTTAGTCTCTCTGTGAAGAAGCTAAATGAACTGAAATGCTGCAGCTGCTGGGTTGAGTTGAGGGGATTGTGCAGAGCGGTGTTACGTAAGAGAAACGAAGAAAAACAAAAGTCACATCTGGGTTTCCTTACCTCTCTCTTCCCTCGCCCTCTCTTTTTCTGCTCTCTCTCTCTCCTTCTGATGCCATTTGTCGTCCGTCTCGTCTTCTTTCCTCTCTGTGGAAAATCAAGGATTACTTTTATAAACTATACGCACAAAAAGTAAGGACATTAGTGTCTGGTAGATTATTATAACAATGATTCTTGGCCATATATCTCATATCATTGGAAAGCCTGAATATTTCCATTTAAATGGAACGTGCATTTTTGGGATGAGCAGTAGAGCTGTGTATGTGGGTTGGGCCCATGAAAAATTTGCCAAATCTTGTCTGCCAATGCCAAACAGCTTATTCTGCCGTTGACCCGTCTGGTGTTTGGTGGATTGGATGATTGACGTTTGAAGAAACAAGACATATTATCATTCATTTAACAAACAGGAGCCTCAGTAGTGTGTGGAAGAACCATACACAGCCACAACAGCCTGGCACATCCTCCTCATGTCTCACGGCAGTTTGTGTAAATGTCACGTTATTTTTAATCTATTGATGCGTGTTCACGGGCACGTTTTTGTACCGGGAGACGGACGAAAAGGAGGCCCCATGTGCCGGGAGACGGCCGCGAGACAGGATGGCGGAGGTTGGGTTTAGGAAAAACCCCTACGGGGACAGGACGCCTCACACGCCGGGAGACGGCCGCGGAGGACGCGCGACAATAACGGGACGGTTGTGATACGGGAAACAAAACGCCACACGCGGGACGCGATCCCCTCTTGCCCGGGTGAAAGTGTGTTGTTTGACCCATCTACCACCCTGACCACCCTCCCTACGCGGATGTTCTGCTTTTCATACTACTCCCTAGCATTTTCGTGCTGTGGCCACGAAATATGCTTCCCATTGAAATACATTACTTCACATTTTCGTGCTGGCCACCACGTAAAAAACGAGAAACGTCCCCGTGAACACATATCAATAGATCTCAACAGTCCCGCCCCTCCTCTGAGAGACCGTGGGTTCCGGTAGTAAATTTCCCGTCATTTCTCCCATTGACGTCTGGGAAAATCCGTGTATAAAGAGCTTTAGACCGTTCTGTAGGCTAACCAGACGCTACGTGACTCATTAGCATACGACGTACCATTTAGAGTAAAAAAACGAACAGAAAATCCCCAAAAAGTCAAAAGGTACAAGACTGCGTACACATCGTCATCTCAGAGCGAAGGAACTACTCATCCCATAAACCACCGCGCACCACTGAACAAAGGAAGCTAACGTTAGTTTAGCTAACAGCTAATTCGGCTAACCGCTAGCTGAGACAGCATGTAATAACTTTAAAAGACTCAAAATAAAACCTGAAAATAACCGTTAACGTATATAACGGCTGTAAACGGTGTTACCCAGCGTTAAGTTTGAGTTAACGTTATTTTAGACTGAATCAAGCTGTCAGCTAGCGGTTAGCCAAATTAGCTGTTAGCTAAACTAACGTTAGCTTCCCGGCGGAGGCTAACGTCAGAAGCGTGGAACATATCGTGATTCGTGCAGTGTCGTAAATCCTCGTGACGGATCGTGCAGGCGGCACAGATCGGGTACTGACACCCCCCCCCCCCCCCCCCTCCTCACCAGCATGAGCTCCACCAATCAGAGGCATCACTGTGGGATTGTGGGTAATGAAGTACTTATCCAAGACATCGCGAATAAAAGACATTTATCTCAAAACAAGGGTAGTGCCCCATGATTTGTGGCGTCTATATGAGCATCTACAATCGCTGAGTCATGTCGTAGCTGGTTTTAAGTCTACCATCGATGGTTACCATTTTATGGCGTATACTGCAAATGTCAACGGAGAAATAGCGTTATATTTTTACTACCGGAACCCGCTGTGAGCGGGACTGTTGAGCTCTATAGATTAAAAATTACGTGACATTTACACAACCTGCCGTGAGACCAGGTTAGCTGGTCACCAGCCTGGTCTCACACTGGTGTTTGGTGAATTGGATAATTCTGCCTACGGTAGTTGGATCGTAGGGTCAAAGTTTGGAGAAGACGCGGAGAACGCTATGCTGATTGCTGCACCGATAGAGTAACACCTTTTGGTGGAGGCAGTGTGATGGTGTGGGGCGGCATCTCCCTCACTGGAAAAACGAGGCTTGTCATCATTGGAGGCAATCTCAATGCAGAGAGATACAGAGATGAGATTCTGCAACCAGTGGCAATCCCATATCTCCACAGTCTGGGACCGAACTCTATCCTCCAGGATGACAACGCTCGCCCCCACAGGGCAGGTATATCAGAGACTACCTCCAGAATGGGGGAGTGGAGAGGACGGGACGGCCTGCCAGCAGTCCTGACCTCAA
>CM042314.1:1376728-1384228 GCA_023566125.1 Zingel zingel | reverse complement strand
TACAGTATTAAGTCTGTGAATTACATCCTAAAAAAGGTGATTAGCTAAAGTTTGTAGCTGTAATGCTTTCTCCTCCCCTTCCACTCTCATTTGAATGCAACACGGATCAACAGCAGCACAACTTACAGCCTCCAGAATCCGTTTCAACAAACATCTCCTCATGAAAATGTCTGAAGGAAGGGAGAAGGGATTTTGGGGGGACCACTAACATTTCACATGCATGTGAAATGTTACGGCGTGTTTCCGTTCTCAAACTCCGTTCTCTTTGGGAAATAACAACAAACTTTGGGTCTTCATTAATCATTAATAGTTTTCCGGTGAAGTCCACACTAGTCGATTGACGTATTTCCCTCGCCCCCCCCCCCCAAAAATGATTTGCCGTGGTTATTTCCATAGTAATGACTGTAGCAACAAGCTGTAACCTGACACCACACCACAGCTCAGCCTGCAGAGTGGCCGGCTGGAGTTCAAAAGTTCAACAGCTATCGCGCATGCATGAGGTAAGCATGGCAATGGTGAAGACTCACAGACTGTCGTTTTTTGGTCACGGTGGAGGCAGCACCGATTGTTTTCGTTTTTCTCGCTACTGACAGCAATCCAAATTTACAAACAACAGAGCTACGGGTTGAAATCGACCGGAATTCTCCTTTAACTTCTGGATATTCGGCAGCGTTGCCACAACGAACCGAATGGCTTCGCTCGCATCTTTCTAGCGCACGACCTCAACATCATCGCTCTCAGCCACTCCCTCTGTTCGCTGATTGGACCGCCAAATATTTGGCCGGAGAAAACCCAAGAATTTACCGCAAACCCAGACGGAGTACTGAAGGGAAATGCAAATTGAGCGTAAGTACGTAGGAGGGCGGAGCCAGGCTAAAGAGCCCCCCCCCACCCTGTGAGGAGAGGCTAAAGGCTTGAGGGAGAGAACAGATCAGAGCTCATTTTCAGACGAGATCTTGGTGGACCAGCTCTGACTTCATGTATGTTGCTAGGAAATGGACCAGAGTCTTAGATGCTGTTCGTGACCCCACAGTTGTCTTGTAAACAGTCTTACCTGAAAAATTCGGAGTTTTTTTGTGATTGTTTTGGGCTAAAATCCGTGATTATTCGGCACGTTTCCTTAAAAAAATGCGCTGGAATATGCGGAATATTTATGTAATTGTATGCGATGAAATTGCAGGAACTTGCAAAAACGGCGGTTCCATCGTGGCTTCATCGCGGCGTCTGCAGCTTTTCGATGACGTTCACGTCGCGTAATTACGTCACTTCATAACGTTCCTTCATAACGTCACTTCATAACGTCACATCATAACGTCACTTTATAACGTCACTTCATAACGTCCCTTCATAACGTCACTTTATAACGTCACTTCATAACGTCCCTTCATAACGTCACTTCATAACGTCACTTTATAACGTCACTTCATAACGTCCCTTCATAACGCCACTTCATAACGTCACTTCACAACGTCACTTCATAACGTCCCTTCATAATGTCACTTCATAACGTCATAACGTCACTTCATAACGTCACTTCTTAACGTCACTTCATAACGTCACTTCATTACGTCACATCATAACGTCACTTCTTAACGTCACTTCATAACGCCACATCATAACGTCACTTCATAACGTCACTTCATAACGTCACTTCATAACGTCACTTTATAACGTCACTTCATAACGTCACTTCATAACGTCACTTCATAACGTCACTTCATAACGTCCCTTCATAACGTCCCTTCATAACGTCACTTCATAACGTCACTTCATAACGTCACTTCATAACGTCCCTTCATAACGTCCCTTCATAACGTCACTTCATAACGTCACTTTATAACGTCACTTCATAACGTCCCTTCATAACGTCACTTCATAACGTCACTTCATAACGTCACTTCATAACGTCACTTCATAACGTCCCTTCATAATGTCACTTCATAACGTCACTTCATAACGTCCCTTCATAACGTCACTTCATAACGTCCCTTCATAACGTCACTTCATAACGTCACTTCATAACGTCCCTTCATAACGTCACTTCATAACGTCACTTCATAACGTCACTTCATAACGTCACATCATAACGTCACATCATAACGTCACTTCATAACGTCACATCATAACGTCCCTTCATAACGTCACTTCATAACGTCCCTTCTTAACGTCACTTCTTAACGTCACTTTATAACGTCACTTCATTACGTCACATCATAACGTCACTTCTTAACGTCACTTCATAACGTCACTTCATAACGTCACTTCATAACGTCACTTCATAACGTCACTTCTTAACGTCACTTCATAACGTCACTTCATAACGTCACTTCTTAACGTCACTTCATAACGTCACTTCTTAACGTCACTTCATAACGTCACTTCATAACGTCTCTTCATAACGTCACTTCATAACGTCCCTTCATAACGTCACTTCTTAACGTCTCTTCATAACGTCACTTTATAACATCCCTTCATAACGTCTCTTCATAACGTCACTTCATAACGTCTTAACGTCACTTCTTAACGTCACTTCATAACGTCACTTCATAACGTCACTTCATAACGTCTCTTCATAACGTCACTTTATAACATCCCTTCATAACGTCTCTTCATAACGTCACTTCATAACGTCTTAACGTCACTTCTTAACGTCACTTCATAACGTCTCTTCATAACGTCACTTCATAACGTCATAACGTCACTTCATAACGTCATAACGTCACTTCTTAACGTCACTTCATAATGTCACTTCATAACGTCATAACGTCACTTCTTAACGTCACTTCATAACCTCACATCATAACGTCATAACGTCACTTCATAACGTCACTTCATAACGTCACTTCACAACGTCACTTCATAACGTCACTTCTTAACGTCACTTCTTAACGTCACTTCATAACGTCACTTTATAACGTCACTTCATAACGTCCCTTCATAACGTCACTTCATAACGTCACTTCATAACGTCACTTCATAACGTCACTTCATAACGTCCCTTCATAACGTCACTTCATAACGCCACTTCATAACGTCACTTCATAACGTCACTTCATAACGTCACATCATAACGCCACTTCATAACGTCACTTCACAACGTCACTTCATAACGTCCCTTCATAATGTCACTTCATAACGTCACTTCATAACGTCACTTCATAACGTCCCTTCATAACGTCACTTCATAACGTCCCTTCATAACGTCACTTCATAACGTCACTTCATAACGTCACTTCATAACGTCACATCATAACGTCACATCATAACGTCACATCATAACGTCACTTCATAACGTCACATCATAACGTCCCTTCATAACGTCACTTCATAACGTCCCTTCTTAACGTCACTTCTTAACGTCACTTTATAACGTCACTTCATTACGTCACATCATAACGTCACTTCTTAACGTCACTTCATAACGCCACATCATAACGTCACTTCATAACGTCACTTCATAACGTCACTTCATAACGTCACTTCATAACGTCACTTCATAACGTCACTTCTTAACGTCACTTCATAACGTCACTTCATAACGTCACTTCTTAACGTCACTTCATAACGTCACTTCTTAACGTCACTTCATAACGTCACTTCATAACGTCCCTTCATAACGTCACTTCTTAACGTCACTTCATAACGTCACTTCTTAACGTCACTTCATAACGTCTCTTCATAACGTCTCTTCATAACGTCTCTTCATAACGTCTCTTCATAACGTCACTTCATAACGTCCCTTCATAACGTCACTTCATAACGTCCCTTCATAACGTCACTTCTTAACGTCACTTCATAACGTCACTTCTTAACGTCACTTCATAACGTCTCTTCATAACGTCTCTTCATAACGTCCCTTCATAACGTCTCTTCATAACGTCACTTCATAACGTCACTTCTTAACGTCACTTCATAACGTCACTTCTTAACGTCACTTCATAACGTCACTTCATAACGTCTCTTCATAACGTCACTTCTTAACGTCACTTCATAACGTCTCTTCATAACGTCACTTTATAACATCCCTTCATAACGTCTCTTCATAAGGTCACTTCTTAACGTCACTTCATAACCTCACATCATAACGTCATAACGTCACTTCATAACGTCACTTCATAACGTCATAACGTCACTTCATAACGTCACTTCATAACGTCACTTCATAACGTCATAACGTCACTTCATAACGTCACTTCATAACGTCATAACGTCACTTCATAACGTCACTTCATAACGTCATAACGTCACTTCATAACGTCCCATCATAACGTCACTTCACAACGTCACTTCATAACGTCACTTCTTAACGTCACTTCTTAACGTCACATCATAACGTCACTTCATAACGTCACTTCATTACGTCACTTCATAACGTCCCTTCATAACGTTCCCATGGCAACAGGGGAAAACGGCTGCTCTTGTGTGAAGTAAACGCAACATTTTTCAACTTTCTGCTGAGATATATGTAATCATATATATATGAAATCATGCAAGTCCGCATATTTTGTGCAGAAATCGGCAATTTACGCGGCGACAGTGCGGCGTATTTGAAGATATGCAGACTTTGGCTGATTATGCATTGAATTATGGGATGGCATAATCACGTTTTTCTGGAGGGACTGTGTAACCTTTTATGCTGGACTCGGTAAACGTTGCTTAACGGAACTTTTCGTCTCAGATTGATCCTTGCGTTCTGGTCTACTTAAGTCTGATTAAAGAAGGCGCGGGAGTTAGGTAATTGGAGTGAGATTCGTTTTGGGCCTGTATTTTAGACATAATTCCCACTTCAAAACTCAGCGGGGGAGAACGGAGAGTCAGACTCACATGTGGCGTCCCAGTAATCGGTGTCATCTGTTTTCCCATCAACCTTTGGGGCCGGCGGCGTTGGTTCCGTCTCTTTCTGGAAACGGTCGTAGTTATCAGTCACGGGAGCGTACAGGTCTTTGTCATCTGGCGTCCAGTAGTCATCGTAAGCATTGGGAGCCGGAGCGGTAGGCTCTCTCTCGTCTGGCGTCCAGTAGTCATCGTAGGCGTTGGGCGCGGGAGCGGTCGGCTCTCTCTCGTCTGGTTTCCAGAAGTCATCGTAGGCGTTGGGGGTGGGAGCGTTCGGCTCTCTCTCCTCCGGCTTCCCGGAGTCGTACGGGAGATCCGTTATCGGATCCTTGGGTTGAGGCCGGGGCGGCGTGGGCCCGGCGTCCCAGTAGTCATCGTCCGGTTTCCAGTAATCATCATCTGACAGAGAAACACATGGAAAGGTGGACAGTATGCTTCTCAAGTTCATATTTACAAGGTACCCCCAGGGTTCCACTAGGGGGGTGTGTGTCTGTGTGTGTGTGTGTGTGTGTGTGTGTGTGTGTGTGTCTCTATGTGTGTGTGTGTGTGTCTATGTGTGTGTGTGTGTGTGTGTGTGTGTGTGTGTGTGTGTGTATGTGTGTGTGTGTGTGTGTCTGTGTGTGTGTCTGTGTGTGTGTGTGTGTGTGTCTGTGTGTGTGTGTGTGTGTGTATCTATGTGTGTGTGTGTGTGTGTCTCTATGTGTGTGTGTGTGTGTCTATGTGTGTGTGTGTGTGTCTATGTGTGTGTGTGTGTGTGTGTGTGTGTGTGTGTGTGTATGTGTGTGTGTGTGTGTGTGTGTGTGTGTGTCTATGTGTGTGTATGTGTGTGTGTGTGTGTGTGTGTGTGTATGTGTGTGTGTCTATGTGTGTGTGTGTGTGTATGTGTGTGTGTCTCACCAATATCAGGATATTGGTAGTCTGTGTACGGCTCAGGTTCAGTCGGGGGTTCAGTTGGGATCTCTGGAAGCAGCAGACGGACTCAGAGTTAGTTTTGGTCAATACTCAAATCACGATTATTACTCGCTAACTTTTGGAAAGATGTTTACTAGAGTTAAAAAACAGTGAAAACACCTTCAACTGTGACAGTTTGTTTCTGACATGACACCTACTACAGCAGTCGTGACGTGTCACTGCTACAGTACGGTAGACACGTCACACCGTAGCAGGAGTGACATGTCACTGCTACAGTACGGTAGACACGTCACACCGTAGCAGGAGTGACATGTCACCGCTACAGTACGGTAGACACGTCACACCGTAGCAGGAGTGACATGTCACTGCTACAGTACGGTAGACACGTCACACCGTAGCAGGAGTGACATGTCACTGCTACAGTACGTTAGACACGTCACACCGTAGCAGGAGTGACGTGTAACTGCTACAGTACGGTAGACACGTCACACCGTAGCAGGAGTGACGTGTCACTGCTACACTACGGTAGACACGTCACACCGTAGCAGGAGTGACATGTCACTGCTACAGTACGGTAGACACGTCACACCGTAGCAGGAGTGACGTGTCACTGCTACAGTACGGTAGACACGTCACACCGTAGCAGGAGTGACATGTCACCGCTACTACGGTAGACACGTCACACCGTAGCAGGAGTGACGTGTCTACCGCTACTACGGTAGACACGTCACACCGTATCACCAGGGGCTCTACACCTTAACGAAAGCATTGGCAACATTGTTTGTGTTCACAGAGTTTAGCTACTAAAAAAGGTTTTGAGCAACTCACGTTAGCAGTTGTTTACACTATCCGCCATTTTCCCAGTCCAAAATAGGCGACCTCCGAATGCGAATGAACGGACCTTTTTTTTATATGTGATGAGAAGGTGTGTCTCTGCCACAGTAAATGCAATCAACACGAAACTTGTGGTGCTCTTTCGGCATGCCGCGCGGAGGCTCTCTACCAAATTTGGCGAAGATCGGCCATTAGGAGGCGCTATAATCAACGTAGACAAGTTTTGGCCCTGCTACAGTACGGTAGACATGTCACTACTGCTACAGTACGGTAGGTAGACATGTTACTACTGCTACAGTACGGTAGGTAGACATGTTACTACTGCTACAGTACGGTAGGTAGACATGTTACTACTGCTACAGTAAGGTAGACATGTTACTACTGCTACAGTACGGTAGACATGTTACTACTGCTACAGTACGGTAGACATGTTACTACTGCTACAGTACGGTAGACATGTCACTACTGCTACAGTAAGGTAGACATGTTACTACTGCTACAGTACGGTAGACATGTTACTACTGCTACAGTACGGTAGGTAGACATGTTACTACTGCTACAGTACGGTAGACATGTTACTACTGCTACAGTACGGTAGACATGTTACTACTGCTACAGTAAGGTAGACATGTTACTACTGCTACAGTACGGTAGACATGTCACTACTGCTACAGTACGGTAGACATGTTACTACTGCTACAGTACGGTAGGTAGACATGTTACTACTGCTACAGTACGGTAGACATGTTACTACTGCTACAGTAAGGTAGACATGTTACTACTGCTACAGTACGGTAGACATGTCACTACTGCTACACTACGGTAGGTAGACATGTTACTACTGCTACAGTACGGTAGGTAGACATGTCACTACTGCTACAGTACGGTAGACATGTTACTACTGCTACAGTACGGTAGGTA
>CM042314.1:1364228-1366728 GCA_023566125.1 Zingel zingel | reverse complement strand
CGTTATGACATGTCTATACTTTATACATGATGACACGTCTATACGTTATGACATGTCTACGTTATACATGATGACATGTCTATACGTTATGACATGTCTATACGTTATACATGATGACACGTCTATACGTTATACATGATGACACGTCTATACGTTATACATGATGACACGTCTATACGTTATACATGATGACACGTCTATACGTTATACATGATGACACGTCTATACGTTATACATAAAGACACGTCTATACGTTATACATAACGACACGTCTATACGTTATACATGATGACACGTCTATACGTTATACATGATGACACGTCTATACGTTATACATGATGACATGTCTATACGTTATGACATGTCTATACGTTATACATGATGACATGTCTATACGTTATGACATGTCTATACGTTATACATGATGACATGTCTATACTTTATACATGATGACACGTCTATACGTTATGACATGTCTACGTTATACATGATGACATGTCTATACGTTATGACATGTCTATACGTTATACATGATGACATGTCTATACGTTATACATGATGACACGTCTATACGTTATACATAACGACACGTCTATACTTTATACATGATGACACGTCTATACGTTATACATGATGACACGTCTATACGTTATACATGATGACACGTCTATACGTTATACATGATGACACGTCTATACGTTATACATGATGACACGTCTATACGTTATACATGATGACACGTCTATACGTTATACATGATGACACGTCTATACGTTATACATAACGACACGTCTATACGTTATACATAACGACACGTCTATACGTTATACATGATGACACGTCTATACGTTATACATGATGACACGTCTATACGTTATACATGACGACACGTCTATACGTTATACATGATGACATGTCTATGTTATACATGATGACACGTCTATACGTTATACATGATGACACGTCTATACGTTATACATGATGACACGTCTACGTTATACATGATGACACGTCTATACGTTATACATAACGACACGTCTATACGTTATACATGACGACACGTCTATACGTTATACATGATGACACGTCTATACGTTATACATGACGACACGTCTATACGTTATACATGATGACACGTCTATACGTTATACATGACGACACGTCTATACGTTATACATGATGACACGTCTATACGTTATACATGACGACACGTCTATACGTTATACATAACGACACGTCTATACGTTATACATGATGACACGTCTATACGTTATACATGACGACACGTCTATACGTTATACATGATGACACGTCTATACGTTATACATGACGACACGTCTATACGTTATACATGATGACACGTCTATACGTTATACATGATGACACGTCTATACGTTATACATGATGACACGTCTATACGTCATACATGATGACACGTCTATACGTTATACATGATGACACGTCTATACGTTATACATAAAGACACGTCTATACGTTATACATAACGACACGTCTATACGTTATACATGATGACACGTCTATACGTTATACATGATGACACGTCTATACGTTATACATGATGACATGTCTATACGTTATGACATGTCTATACGTTATACATGATGACATGTCTATACGTTATGACATGTCTATACGTTATACATGATGACACGTCTATACGTTATGACATGTCTACGTTATACATGATGACATGTCTATACGTTATGACATGTCTATACGTTATACATGATGACATGTCTATACGTTATACATGATGACACGTCTATACGTTATACATGATGACATGTCTATACGTTATGACATGTCTATACGTTATACATGATGACATGTCTATACGTTATGACATGTCTATACTTTATACATGATGACACGTCTATACGTTATGACATGTCTACGTTATACATGATGACATGTCTATACGTTATGACATGTCTATACGTTATACATGATGACACGTCTATACGTTATACATGATGACACGTCTATACGTTATACATGATGACACGTCTATACGTTATACATGATGACACGTCTATACGTTATACATGATGACACGTCTATACGTTATACATGATGACACGTCTATACGTTATACATGATGACACGTCTATACGTTATACATGATGACACGTCTATACGTTATACATGACGACACGTCTATACGTTATACATGATGACACGTCTATACGTTATACATGATGACACGTCTATACGTTATACATGATGACACGTCTATACGTCATACATGATGACACGTCTATACGTTATACATGATGACACGTCTATACGTTATACATAAAGACACGTCTATACGTTATACATAACGACACGTCTATACGTTATACATGATGACACGTCTATACGTTATACATGATGACACGTCTATACGTTATACATGATGACATGTCTATACGTTATACATAAAGACATGTCTATACGTTATGACATGTCTATACGTTATACATGATGACATGTCTAT